>JAIUWE010000044.1:0-37864 GCA_022750525.1 Halotydeus destructor
TGGTTGTTGTTGAGGAGGATACACACGCGAGACAGATGTTTGCTAGCCAGCAAACTCACTTAGACATCGGGATTTCACACTAAACCTAGTTTGAATCCATTAATATGTTATATATTCGCAATGTTGAAGGCACTAGAAATACTTTCTGGCAAGCAGCCAGTGACCATGCCTGTCACTCTGACGTCATCCTGATTGAGCAACCTGACAGTAATCACCGAATTGGTCTGAGGAACCTTGTATTTGTTCAGACTGTTACGGTAATTGTGTACGCGGTTGCATTATTAGTTATGTTGACTGAATGTACAAGAAGATGGCGCCACACTTCTCAGCCCCAAACTCGGGTCAAAATGCGATTTCTTATGAAAAAGGAAACAAAGGTGTTTTTTCATCCCACAACGCGTTTCCGTATAAGAACTCTTGAACATGCCGCTATAAATCAGGCCGTCATTATTTCTCGTTCAGATAATATTAGTCCGCAAGACAAAAAGGTATTAAATGCTGCGGGAACTACCATCGCCAGCGACACAGTTGGTAATGTATTTTGAAAAAACTCGATAATTTCGTACTGACCAGAAGAGAAGTTCCTCGTTTTCAGATCTAACGACTATCTTATTTTCGCTGCTGATGAATGAGTGACAAGCAGTAGTCAAGATGGCGCCACTGTCGTGGGCAGCAGATCACTAAAGTTTTCCCTAATATTTCAGCTTTTATTCCATAAATCTTCATTCCATACCTGCATAGATGGATTCTCGTTCACTCGTCTTCAACAGCGAAAATTACTCAAAACAAATCATACTTCGCGCATTTCTTCGGACGAAACAAATAGTATACAGTGCGACATCTTGCGGCATCCCATATTTTCCTGGCTGTACTTCGGGTCCAGCGGTCATGTGTCACCCCATCATCCCGACCGATTCTTTTCCGGATACCTTCTCTAAAGCGATGAAGCCACGAGTGGTGTCTTGGTTCCTCTTCATACGTTCCGTTTACGTTCACCGATCTGCCATGTCTTGAACCAATGGCGTCGTGAAACTTGTTGATGCCAGTGCGAACCACCTTCGAGATCTTGAGTATCTTGAAAGGATTTTGACCGTCAACTGATTCGAGAGTATGGACGAGAACGTTAACAAGCTCAAAACCTACATAGACAACTCAATTCGACTTACCGGCAGATAGGCAGATAACAACGGCTAGAGCAGATAAGAGGCAAACGCTCAGCTTCATTTCGTAGCTCACTGACGAACTCTTTTCATTGGTTTGTTTGAAATATCACTTGCTTTTATAGTCTCCGTAGGTGACAGCCGGTAGAGATGTTTGAAGTGGACTTCCTTGTACCACAACGTGATAAACAAACTCGTCATTTCCTAGAATTAGCTTCAATTTCGTTCGAAATCAGTGACATCCTGGATGCCGATATTTTATCTTTTCTGACATCAATTGTTTCGAATAACAAACAGTTGCTGTCAGCAGTGATAACATTCTTGTCGGAAAAGTTATCTGCGCAAGCGAAATGCTAAAGTAGGGAAGTTAGACTTCGACTGTTTGTACCATTCATTTATTCCAAATGTGTGACGAAGCTATATATTGACAGAGAGCAGCCGTCAGTATAGGTCATACTTTCCGCATTCCTTCGGACGGAACAAATAGTAGACAGTTCTGCATTTGGCAGCATTCCAGATTTTCTTGCCAACACTTCGTCCGAAGCGGATTGGCTGGATGGGAACTGGCCGGAAGGGTGGATATGGAAACCGCCAAATGGCACGACGACCCACTCTGCTCTTGACGCCATCTTTGACGCTGTTGAACCAATGGCCCGCTGTTGACCTGGCGTAGCGTTCTTCAATTACCTCGGTCTCGCCGAGAGAGCGGCCATGTCTGGAGCCAATGGCGTCGTGGAACTTGTTGACACCAGTGCGCACCACTTTCGAGATCTTGATGATCTTGCGCGGGTTCGCTTCACCAACTGTTTCATAGGCATAACAGGTCAATGAAGTTATGAGCACACTTAGTAGGGAACAAATCAAACTTACCGGAAGCATAGCAGACAAGTACGGCGAAAGCCGCTAGGAAGCAAAGGCTCAACTTCATATTCCGCTATTATGCAGAGAAATAGAACTATGATTGTCTCCTCAGACTAGAACTGTCTTTATATTAGCTGTCACTTCTCCATCTCACTTGTATGCTACCCTAAACAATGCTATCGATACAGAATTACCAAAATGCAGAACAGCATGAAAATCTTGATTCTTCTTTGTTGAAACGATGCAGGATGGAAGTTGTTGTTGAGCAGTTGCGTAAGTTTAATCTTCACATTCATCAAGATATTCGAGTACAGCCTAAACTGAATTCATGAGGAAAACAGATCGGTCTCTGCGTGCTCATCTCTGAACTTCCCGGTTGATTGAGAGAAAAGCATCTTCATTATGATAGGGACAAAGCTGCAGCTTCCACTGCACTGAATGGCGCATGCGCAGTAAATAAATTGAAGTCATTGGGCGGTTCGGGTCGCCCGATGAATCAACCGAAAGGCGTCATCTCATTGGGGTTGCTTATTTTTAATTTATGGACCAAAATTAATTTTAATTTTTTTAATTTATGAATTAATTTATCGAAAAATTAAAAATAAATTTGTGCAGAAATGAGTTCTGCACGCTGGTCAACTGCACAATGACAATCTTGCACAACGGTTAAAAAGTGAGAAACCTACTAATGAGAACAAATCTAGTCGAGGAAAGAACCATTGCGCAGCCTTAATGGTCAGCACAATGGGAATCTGGTCAGCACATTAGTTTCTCGTTTGTCGCACAGCCAGCTGTGTGCACAATTTTAATTTATTTCGAATTAATTTTAATTTATTTAATCTATTTAATTTATGAATTAATTTTCGCAAAAGTGAAAAATAGGCAACGCTACATCTCATCTCATCACATGGATTTCTTTCGAGGGCTCTTCATGAACTAGAATTTGAAAAAAATAACACCAAGATAAATTCAATTGCAAGATAAGTCTTTCTCGCCGACAAGATTTCCCCAGATTTTGCCAGATTTCGAATCAGGAAGCCCGGACCCGCCCTGTGACGCAAATTTATTTACTGCGCATGCGCCATTCAGTGCAGTATATCCGTGGGTCGATCGGTGGGGCGGACCAGGCCCGAAATTTGTCCGACCTGATTCAGCCTCTACTTCGATTTTGGTTCCAAATCAGTGATATCCTGGATGAGAATGTTTTATTTTTTCTGACACAACCGGTGGCGGTGAAATTTCCGTTCTGAAAAGAATACATGTAAGAGTGAACGACTTCGGTTATTGTTCTATTCTTTAATAATTCCTGAAAAACGAGTCATCAGCGCTATGAAATAGATCTAAGCAAGATCTTCACTAAACCCAACTTCATGTCAGAAAGGCTATTTTCGTAGATAAGCGCATGAAGCGAGACGAAAAAATTTCCTTGCACGGCGAGCCAGGTTACGTTTCCGCAAGAATTTGATTGGCCTCATATGGTGGTTGAGAGCAAGAAGGAAGAGTTCCATGAAAAGGACACCAATGCCACATATGATGAACTTCGCTGAATCGGTTAGTAGGCGCTTGTAGGCTTCCAGTGAAACGTGAATGACGACGTCGTCTCCAGTCCCGAGCTTTCTTTCGACACACCTGTAGTACGAGAGAGTTTTGCCCGAAGGATCGAGTTGATCTAGTCCGACGTGAAGCAAGTCTCTGGTAAACCTCCAGAAATGATCAAACTCAAAGATCGACGATATCGTGAATTTCAGATATCTCTTCACATGGCCATCAAGTTCATCCCTATGAAATGTTACTAATAGGTCTTCAGCCACAGCTAAGGGCGCCGAATACAGTTGTTCCAGGATATCTGGTTGGAGTCGACACAGAGACGGCACTACCCAGTTGTCCGACATTTCATTCGTACCAATGACGGCCGTCGTATCTTTGTGAGCAGCACTCTTGAGCATTTGGAACAATTGGAACAGCTTGAGTCGAGAATCGCTGGCAACGCCAAGCTCGTACAGATTGCATGTTTCCATGCGACTGCAGTTGCTACTTTCCGCCATCTTGGAGTAAAGCTTGCCCAGTTGACTGCTTGGCTTTGCTGTTTGCACAAAGTTGAAGAAGAAGTCATTTTTCGCAATCAGAAAGCGAACCGCTTTGAAATGGTCGTCGAAAGCGTCATCGAGTGTCTCAATGTGCCTTGGATGTACGGCCACGAATGAGTCAGTGGACATGAGGTTTAGTATGTAGCCGAAAATGGTGACAAAGACAAATGTTTCGAAGCAAAGCCAAACTAGACGCTTCACGGCAACCTTGGTTTCCCAGTTGCCTTGAGCTACAAAGCAACGCAACGAGTTCCATGTGACGTCCAGATACTCAAGGAGTCCGCTGTGCGTGATGCTTGCAAGGCTTGCTGCAATAAGATGGACGACAATCATCAGGTACATGACGACATCGTGGGGCACTCCGTCTATCGAATCCAAGACATCTCTAGGCTCGTCAGATATTTGGCCACTATGGCTATGGAGCTTGAGCGACAAGGCCGACACTACTACACTTGGCGATAGTCCAGGATAGTCGAAGCCACTCAGCACTGTCCCATAAAGAGCATAGTCGGCTTTCTAGTTACGATTTCAGATATACGCTCTTGTGCTTTTCGATATATATTTGTACTCACATTCCCCATCAGCTGTCCCAGGAAGGCGGTGTAGTTACCACCACTCGTCCGAAAGCCAGCTCCGAAAGATTTCACTTTGATTATCGTGTAGCTATCAGGAGAGTAAGTATTTTAAATTCCAAATGAAGCAGCTATCAACCTTACTTGGTTCCCTTCAGCAGAGGTGTGATGTTAGCTACCAATAGGTCGACCCAAGCTGATCGATCAGCAGAGACAGGTAAGGCGACTCGAACAGGTGTTTGTTGTATGTGAGCCATGTCGAATGTGTCTCTGACGCGTTTGCTGTTCACTAGACTGATAGCACAGAAAAATGGCAGCCATGATGAGAGCATGTTTAAAAAGCTGCAGCACAGTGAATGTCTAGATGGGATTCAATGTATAATATAGCTAGCCGGATTGAATTTTTTTTCTTTGTATCTAAAGCTTTTTAACAGTTTCTTCTTCCTTTAGCTCTCTTGCAACTCACCCAGAGCAGTACGCAGCCCATTATGGTTAAGTATTTAGCGAGATGATTCTCTAGCGATATCTCGCATAGAAAGTTTCCATGCATTCACACACTGACATGGACGACCGCTCGCCGAAGCAATTAAGGTCACCGGAGAGAATCAACGGCAGATATGGTGGCATAACAACACCTAACAAAGCCAAAATGGCGATCACCCGGCTTTGCGGGAAAGATACCAAACAAGAAAACTTCAAGTTAATAAAGCTGACACAAAGAAATAACTAAGTGCTAAACATCATTATGACAATAAAATAAGATGACATAGCTAAGCTCCAAAGCGAGCTTGGCACGACTAAGTCACTGACCGTATGGACATGGACCAGTGGTGGAAAGACTCGAGTCGACTCAAATATCTTCAAACCGGAGTCTCTTCAGTATTAAAATGCCCCGACCTTGAAAAGACTCGGTGGAGTTAATATGAGTCTTTGACTCGACTCAACTAACTTTCTCTGAAACGAATTTTCCCCTCAAGCAACTGATGATACATTGTTAGATTGATCAGGTTCTACGACCTAAGTATAAACTGTCTGTTATCATATAGAACGGTCATCTGCAGTTAATAACTCTATGCCGGTAGATGGCGCTCATGTAGGCTCCGCGCCACCCGTCAAGTCCTCCCTTTTTTCACAATACCGAGATGTGATCTCGTGTGGTTCCCTTGTTAAATGATGATGTTTTATCTTTCCTAACACCAAGTTTGTTTTACAAGAAAAATTTGATTGATTGGCGATATTTTCTGCAAACGAAACACGGACTTCAAATATTAAACGTAGAGTATTTTATACTATGCTTTAATGTATTTAAAGACTGAGTCAAACCCATCGGCTGTAAGTTTACCAGAACCGTTCTCAGTACAGATCATACTTCGCGCATTCCTTTGGACGGAACAAATAGTAGACAGTTTTGCACTTGGCAGCATTCCAGATTTTCTTGCCAACACTTCGTCCGACGCGCATGGGTCTGACCTCTGACCTGTTATTCTTAGCAGGCATGGACGACCAATAGCGAGGCGAGAGAGCACGACCCACTCGGCTCTTGACGCCATCTTTGACGCGGTTGAACCACTTGCCCGCCGTTGACCTAGCCACGCGGTCTACGGTGACCTCGGAATCCTCAACAGAGCGGCCATGTCTGGAGCCGATTGCGTCATGGAACTTGTTGACGCCAGTGCGGACCACCTTGGAGATCTTGATGATCTTCAAAGGATTTGCGGCATCAACTGTTTTACAGACACGAAGATATGAGTATATTTCAAACGGAAGAAATCTGTACTTACCAGCAGCGAAGCAGAAAAGGGCGGCGAGAGCAGCAAGGAAGCAGAGGCTCAACTTCATATTTCGTTAGTAGCGAAAAAGAACTATGGTTCAGCTCAATCGAAGCTGCTTTTATAGTCCCTATCGCTCTTCATCTCACTGGTATGCTGTGAGAGACAATGCTATCGAGATTATATTTACAGAATGCAACAGAGCGTTAAAGTCTTGGCTATTCTCTTTCCTGGGAACGATGCAGGATGCATGTCGTGTTAACCAGTTGTTCAAGTCTAATCTTCACATCTCTTCAGATTGCAGAGTACAATTGAACTTCACTGAGAGACAAAACAGAAAGCTGATAGTAAACTTCCTACCTAGTCGAAAATCGATCAGCTGACACTTGGTTTTTCACACGGCCGCATTCAGTATGTGACGTGGTTCGGAATTGATTAGACGTGAATCCTCAGGTGTCTAGGGATGATTTGTATAGCGAATAAAGGAAAGATTCCGGGGCTCTGAACTCGAAGATGATCTGAATCTTTGAGAACCTGGTAATGAATCCGAGATTCAATCTTCTATTCGAAAGCTAATTAGAGAGTAAATACGATGAGATACTTGCTAGGTAACTTGTATGTGAATAAGTGAAGTCGAGAGTAGCTTCGTTGGTGGCGGATGAGAATCCGCGATTCGGAATCTTGGCCTATAAAGGCGGGTGTCGGCCGACAGAGTCGAACGGAGAAGATTCACTCGAGCACTTAGTTGATATAAGTTTAATAAAAGGGTACTGGATATTGACGGATACAATATAGGTAAGAGATACTGAGAAGATATAAAAAGAGTAAGACGGACTATGTGGTAAGTAAAACAACTATACTCGCAGAGAGACGGACAGCAACTACGAGGGAACTGGCCAGAACCCAGAGTGAGCAGCAGCGAACCCTTATATAGGGAGCGGGCGAGGCTGTCACGTGATCGGGCTCTGAGCGCGCTCATTGGCTAGTCGAGCGGTTCTGTCTATAAATAGACGCGGCCGCTCGAGCAGGATGAAGCTGTCAAACTCGAGCAAGAGTTATACCTTTTCTCCCTTTTGTTCGCCTGTCAAGTGCAGGGTGCATGCGACTCGATGAATAGAAAGCAATGAATCACAGAGGCAGCTGCATCATTAGAAGAATCCATATATGGTCATGTTCATTAAAAGACTCCTTATATGGGCATGCGAGAGAGAGACTCCATATATGGTCATGTAACTAGACGACTCCTTATATGGTCATGCGGGATACATAGAAGGAGTCGGCGCTCTCGGCTATCGAAAAGAATGGATAAATAGATGAAAATAAAAGTAAGCAAATTACACACATCATTTCCCCCCTACTTATCTAACACGGTCCCCGTGATTGAGTTCTATCTAAGTGTGGAATTGTTAATGATGGTTCCAGGTGCCGGGTTCCTTTCGCGGTGGTCTTCAAAGTGGCCTCCTCAGATGAATCCGCTGCTGCCTTGGAACCGTATCGTCCACGTTTTTTATCTTTGTAATTCTCGTAACTGGATCTTGTTTGAATGTTTGTAGTGGGAATATTTGTTTATGGAATCTCTGTAAGTGAAAGATGTGCAGTTGCCATTTTTGCAGTTGGCATCTTTGCAATTTGAATCGTCGGTATCTTTGCAGTTGGAATCCTTAGCACTAAGCATCTTTGTCAACTGGAATCTTTCCACTTGACACCTTTGCAGTAAGAATCTTCCGCGCTGAGAATCTTCTAAGGGGGAATTCGTTCCCTGCAATCTTTGCAGTTAGAATCTTTCGCAGTAAGAATCTTTTCAACTGGAATCTTCCCACTTGACATCTTGATAGTTGGAATCTTTTGCGCTGAGCATCTTCTCATTGGGAATCCGTTGACTGGGAATCTTTGCAGTTAGAATCTTTTGCAGTAGAAATCTTCTCGGTGGGAATCCGTTTATTGAGAATCTTTGTAGATTGAAACCGTTGTATTAGGGATCTTTTCAAGTGGAATCTTTAAACATGAAATCTTTTCCTCCATGTAGATGATTCCGGTTGATAGCGTTCTCGAACTTGTTGATAAGCTTGATCATCCTGGTGCATTATTGGTGGATACCATTCAGCGCGAGTCAATGCGCTATCCGCTCAGCATTGTCGGAAGCACTGAGTGTCCAAGTTGTGAGTCGGTTCGGAAGGTCACGGCTCGAACTATTTGGTAAGGTTAAACATATCTTGGTATTGGTTAGAGTGGTTAAATGGTGAAAACTTCTCGATGATAATCATTCGAGTTATGTCGATTAAAAAGTAATTAAGATGAAAGAAAATCAAAAATTTGCTAAGTCGACATCACGTGTTCAGACTTGTGATTCCGCTTGCTGGCTGTCGGTAACCGCTGAGTTTCTGCGGTTGCGTCTTGTCTTAGCAGGGATTATCTCTTGAACTACTTCGTCCAGTTCCACTGGCTGCATCTGGTCCTTGTGGCGCCGACCACGCCTGTAGCTGAGGCGCCAAAGGGCCCAAATCCCAACCAGGACGATAAGTAGCCATGGTGTGACATGGAACGAGGGAGTTGGGATGTCCAGACTGTAACTGGAATCCGTGGTCCAGGACTCGAGTAGTTCCTTGGTTTCGTTGACTTGAATATCAATTGGTCGTTTCGGAGGATCCATGATAAAATTGATCTTGTGGATCCAGTCACTCTCTAGTTGCATCTGAGTGTCTATTAGCGCTGTTTGAGCTCTGTACTTGAAGGATCCGACTTCGAAAGGAACAGAATAGGGTAGGCTGAAAACATAATCCGGGCATGTTGCGCTGGTGCCATGGATCAGGATTGGCATCTCAGGGCAGAGAAGATGGATATCTCGACCATTACGTTTGATTTGTATGTGATCAAGTGGACTCATGCTTGCCCTAGAGTCGCAGCCTTGTTTCACCCAGAATCTATCGGCTGAGCCGGTAAAATCAGGTGTCATGCAGGGTACTGGGCCAGTGCTTGCTATGAATCCCGGTGACGAGAAGGCTTTCTCGGCTATCGGATGGATACAGTCATCTTGGCGATTGATCAGTAGAGCTTGAGGTCCTGCGTAAGTCTTCAAGCATACTTGGTTACCATTGTAGCTTATCATCTTGAAGGGATCCGCCTTCAGGATCGTCACATTGGGGTCCGTTTTCGTGACTTCGAAAGATAGCTGTACGGTCTTCTTGCGCGAGTTCAGGATGCATGACTTAGGTGTCGCAAGTGACAAGGGGCAGTCATCGTCGCATGGTAATGTGATATTAAGTGTCTCTAACAGGACATGATCAATTCGTTTTGTCTTCCAAGCTCGAGCGGATGCTGTGAGTTTAGTTTTGACATCTCGTAGTTGAGCAGACAAGTGCGAAGTTATGATGTTTGCGTATGGCATGGAAGATTCGATTCGTTGTATGTTGTCACGGTTCTCTTGGACAACTTTGGTTAGGGCTTCGATGCTGTGCTCAATCTTCTCGATTATCTTATGCGATAATTCGAGATTCTTGCTGGCTTCCGCCAGTTTCTTCTCCATGAGAGAAACTTGTTGTTTCAAGTCGGATGTCGAAGATATCGATAGGTAAGAGGCTAAAGTGGTGACGCCCAGGGCGATGACCACTCCAATGACGATAGCGGCTGTGACGACCACTCGTTTGGGTCGATGAAGCCGAATTGAATTCGTTGACGTTGCCTCGGCGTCAATATCCGGGCAAAATTTCATGAGCGGTTTGATCACGTCTTCGCGGAAAACGTCCTCACAATACTCGATGTATTGCCTCTTCACCTCTACTGGGTAGATGCTATGTGGTAGGGTTCGGAAAATATCGCAGGGATCCTCGATTTTGACCAGTGCGACTATCGACTGCATTCCGGTGATTGTTTTCTCGTGTGAGGGTACCCAAACGACCTGAGAATCTCTGGTGAATGACGATTGAGATACACTCACTAAGAATAGAAGGAAGAATAACGCTTGATATTTGCTACTCGGCTTCTTCGTTCTAGTAGACCTGCGCGGTGTCACCGCGTTTGTTCCCGGAACCGTTTGGCTGTTTCCTATTTTCAGCGTTTTTTCGACTGTCCGTGTTGCAGGTGTCCTGTAATCGGAAGTATCGGAGCTAGATTCTTCCAGGCTGGATGAATCTTTTAATAATTCTGGTCTTTGTGCTGTAGCATGGACTCGGGGAGACAGGTCAACTTGTGAACCTCTAACGTTGACTGTTGAAACGTTATCATCCCTGTTGTCATCTCTTTGCTCAATTTCTGTGTTGACATCTTCGCTTGAATCCTTGCCTCTTCGGATATCTCTGACATCCGCGACCTCTGGTGATCTAGCTGGAGCATCCACCGGATTGGCGCGCGAATTGTCGTCACTCGCGTTCCTACTTGGGTTGCACCTCGAGGCTTCGTGATCGTCTCTCAGGACTGATTCAGGTTGTCGAGATGATTGCGAAGTCACGGGTGATTGGTTCACTTGTGTTCCCGCGGTGGTGATCAGTGGTATCCGGTCGGATTCTGTCTCAGATTCGCTTGAGTCGGATTCTTCACGATCATAGTAAGGCTTCATGCGACTGATGTGAACGGATGTCTTCTTCCTCTTATTTCCGGTCAGAAGCTGGACTTCATAGACGAGTGGCGTCATCTTTTTGATGATCACGAACGGTCCTCGCCATGGATGGCCAAGTTTCTCGGCTAAGCCGACTTTCCTGGTGGGGAATCTGATGAGAACTTTTTCACCTTCTTGGTACTCGACAGGTGTGTGGCTTGAGTTATATCTTGACGCAGTAACTTGTTGAGCCTTCTCTATATTGGCTTTAGCTACTTTGAGGATACCATGCATGTGGTTCTGTAGCATCTCACGATACGTCGCTGGATGCTTCACACCGTTCTTAGGAACGTCAAAGAGGATTTCAATTGGTGTGAGTAGCTCTCTCCCGAACATCAAGTAATAAGGCGAAAACTTGGTGGATGATTGTCGAGAGCTGTTGTACGCCAGTAAGCACATCTGTAGGAAACGATTCCAATCCTTTTGGGCTCGTTCCACATACATTGACAGCATATTGGCGATTGTTAAGTTCATATGTTCGGTGAGCCCGTTAGCTTGAGCGTGGTAGGCTGTTATCCGAACACACTTGACGTGCAAGAGTTTCATGACACTCTCATCAAGATTGGCTGTGAACTGTACTCCCCGGTCTGAGAGAATTTCTCTTGGTGGTCCAAATTTTGCGATGATATCGTCGACTATGAATTCGGCCACTGCCAAGGCAGTCGCGTCAGGGATAGCTTTAGCAAAAGCGTATCTTGTTGCGTATTCGGTCGAGACGATGATGTATCTGTTTCCTCTCGATGATCTTGGAAAAGGTCCTAAGATATCGATGCCTAATCTTTCAAAAGGCTCGGACACACTGATTGGGTTTAAAAGTCCTGCTGGAGCTACAGCTGGGTACTTTTTGGTCTGGCAATCTTGGCAGGTTTGGACATACCTACGCACGACTTTCGCCAGTTTAGGAAAATAAAATCGATCTCGGATGCGGTCCAACGTCTTGTGGAATCCAAGATGGCCGGCTGTCGGATCGTCGTGATAAAAGTAAAGAAGGTTTTCTTGCATTGATTTAGGGATTACGGGAACCAGTTTCACTTCGCCGTTGGAAATCTTCCGCTTTTTGTACAAGATTCTATCGACTAATGTGAAATTATCCACCGATGATCTGTCTCGGGGAGGAGTGTCTTCATAATTATCGATGATGTGTTTCAGGTTCTTCACGAAATCGTCATCATCTTGTCTTGATAAGAGGTCTTCCTTAGTTGGAGCAACGGTGCTTAAAACTTGCACCATGATCTGCTCCTCTGTCGGTGCTGGTTCCACAGGGTAGCGACTCAGGCAATCGGCATCTTTATGTACGCTTCCCGACTTGTACTTGATCTCGAAGTCGTACTCAGCTAGTTGAATGACCCATCGGGCCAATCGACTTGCAAGACGCTCTTTCTTCATAAGGTGGCACAATGAATGGTGATCGGTTACGACGGTGAATCTCACACCGAGAAGATACACTCGAAACTTTTGTAGTGCAAAAATGATGCCTAGTGTTTCCATCTCAGTAGGTGGGTATCTTGTCTCAGCATCGCTTAATTGACGACTAGCATAGGCGCAGACATGCCATCCGTCGGCATCTTTTTGAACGAGCAAGGCTCCCAAACCGGACATGCTGGCATCCGCCCTGACCTCTGTCGGTAGTTTTGGATTGAATACTCGCAGAACCGGAGCCATCATCAGGCGCCGTTTCAGCTCATGGAAGGCGCTCTCTTCGGCATCGCCCCATTTAAAATCATGATTTTCTCCCGTAATCTTGTGTAGTGGTCCGGCTATCGTGGCGAATCCTTCGACAAATTTTCGATAGTAGCTTGCAAGCCCGAGAAAAGACCTCACTTCAGTTTTCGATTTTGGAACTGCGAACTGTTGAACTGCTAGAATCTTGGAGTTGTCAGGGGAAACGCCATCCGCTGAAATCACGTGGCCGAGGAATCCAATAGCCCTGGCTCCAAAGAAACATTTTGGCGGATTCAAGGTGAGTCCAGCTTTGCGAAGTCGGCTCAACACGGATTCCAATATCCGGATGTGATCCGAAAATGTTTTTGAATGGCAAAGTACATCATCCAGGTAACAGAAAACTTCGGTATCTGGGATACCATGGAGTACGGCTTTCATCAGCCGACAAAAAGTAGCTGGTGCTCCGCAGAGGCCGAACGGCATCACGTTGAAGTGATAGAGACCTCCGTCAGGAGTCCAGAATGCCGTCTTTTTGCGGTCTTCTTTCCTCAGCGGGACTTGCCAGTAGCCGCTTTTGAGGTCTAATGTCGTGAAATACTGAGATCCTCTAGTGCAGTCTAATGCATCTTCAGTATAGGGGGTTGGAAACTTATCTTTAGTTGTTACTGAGTTGAGTTTCCTGTAATCGATGCAGAAACGTTGTTTCCCATCTTTTTTTGAAACCAATAATGGGGGAGATGCCCAAGGAGATTTCGATGGCGAGATGCATCCACTGTCTAGCATCTCTTGAATTTGCTTACGAATCTCGTCTTTCTCAATTGGCGCATACCTCCTTGGT
The DNA here is from genome assembly GCA_022750525.1 of Halotydeus destructor. Classification (NCBI taxonomy): domain Eukaryota; kingdom Metazoa; phylum Arthropoda; class Arachnida; order Trombidiformes; family Penthaleidae; genus Halotydeus; species Halotydeus destructor. The sequence continues at coordinate 13,541 of JAIUWE010000044.1, forward strand.
TTGATGAACACTGGGGCATGATCTCCAGTGTCGATTTCATGGTTCAAAACTGAACAATAACCGATTTCAGTATCGTCGAAAGCGAATACATCGAAGTAACTGTCCAGTAAATGCTCTATCCTCTTTTGCTCATCGCGTTCAAGCTGCTTGCTTATCTGGACGGAGCCCGAACCCAGTGTGCTTGAGTTGAAAGTATCAACGATTGGGAGGAAGCCGGATTTTTGTTTTTCGGCTTCCGTCAGATTCATCAAGTACTGTTGCTGTTTTCGAATCCCGCCGACCGTTAGCGCAGGTGATGGAATATCACCGGAAGCTCGGAGTGATGGTTCGTCGGAGAAGTTGGTTGCTACCTTCAGTACTCGGTAAACCTTCAGGCAGAGCGCTAATGCGATAGCACTAAATCCGATGCACATCAGCATCTTCATCCAGAACTGTTTGGAATCTTCTTTCACAGTTTGTTGCTTGTGTATTCTTGTCAAGTGTTCATCGAAATTCATCGCTTCGGTCAGGCGTAAGAACATCAAGAATATCAAGAGGACAATTAAAAGTCCAGAATAGATGGACCAAGCGCTGTTGATTTTCACCACGTGTTTGACCACTCGATTGGTTGTGTTGGCATCTTTCTGTTTAATCTCATTTGCTGGGATTCCTTGATTCGCATCGTTTTGAAAGATTCCAGCGGGGCGTTCTTTCTCGTGGACGCCTTGTTGGGTATCGTGTTCGAACACTATTTCCGTGTAATTATGAGTGTTTTGATGGTCGTAATCCGGATGTGATTCTTTCAGAAATTCCAATAGCTCATGCGGATTTAGCTCTCGTAGCTGTTCTCGAGGTGTGGTTTTTTGTCGTCTGGGGCCGAACATGCCTATCTGTTTTCTTTTCTGGTAGATACGGTCTACTGGTTCCTCTTTTCCGACTGTCTTCAGGCGATCTCGATCGGACGTTGGCCGAACAATTCTGGCCCTGAATATTTGGATGAAGCCAATGTCCTCGAGATGTGAGTGATCAACATCCGTGCTTTGGGATTCTGAACGTTGGCTCACTTTGCTGGGCTTTCCATCTTTTGTCGGGATTTCATCGGCCATAGTGAAAATGGCAAGAGGAAACGCCTTTACTTCTTGAGGAGAGAGACGTCGGGCTTCCGCTACCACTTCACCTTTCAAGAGTCTCAGATTTTCGCGAGCAGTATTCTTGATCCTAAGATAGTGATCTTCGTTCTCCTCGATTGGTATCATTGTTTTCTGGAAATTGAATTGTTCTGAGACCGGTCTCAGCTGGTAGTAATTTGTTTTCCGAATCGGAGGATTCTCTGCTATTTCAATCTTCAATGTGGCAGATTCATCGGGTCTGATCACGATGTTATCCATGGCTCGGACCGGCTTATATAGTGAAATGACGATTGAACTATATTCTAGTTCTACGGCAGATATTAAATATCCTGGAGAGATTACTTTGTCTTTGTCACTGCTATTGTGGACAACAACGGACGTTTTTCGATCTAGGAAAGACACGTACTTGGTTCGGACGTCGAGAACATCGTCCATTTTCATTGTTCGATATCTGTAGCGATTGTCGGGCAAGAAACCTATCGCCTCCACGTCTAGTCGAGTTTCGGTTTGTGCAGGGATCATGGCGCTGTTGACAGTAAAGAGATGCTTTCTTTGCGACGTGCTGGAAACGAAGTCAAATGCCGCAGGCCGAGGGGTTCCTGGTCGAAGACCACCTCGCACTGTATTGAACATAGCTATCGTAAACTTGTCGCTAACTGCTTCATATGCCGGGGGCGCTAAATCGAAGTCTTGGGCTTCACGGTTCACTGAACTTGGGCAATCGCATCGTGATACACGCGCGACTACTGTCCCGGGTCGCCATTTGATTGTTTTGTTAGTGGTGTTCTCTACATTGATGAAGTCAATCTGCCGATTCCTTATTTGGAGGTGATCTTCGGGAATATTCACCTCCTCCCGGCTCTCAAAGATTCTCATCATTTCCACAGTGTTGAGAGAATCTGATGAAGAGAGTTTCACCGGTAATTGAATTTTGCTTCTCTTAGGAAGCTTCGTTGGGATGTCGACGATCAGTTCCCAATAATCGCGGCCCTCCACTTGTTCTAGTACTAAGTCGTCAATCACTGTGAATGCCACGACTGCGTTTGGATAGATCCGTATTTGCTCTTTCGAAAAGTTATGAAAAACCACGTCCGCTTTGTTGTAGATGAACGTAATGACATTACTCCGGGGTTGCAATCGTGGATTCCTGGCGATTATAGAATTTTCCTTATACATCGTCGGAAGGATGCCTCCAACTTTGACTCGGATTACTTCAGAGCCAAATGGGGGAAGGATAACATTATTCATGGCTAAGAGAGGAGAGAATCCGCTCCTTCTTTTTCCTTCAAATAACTCCATGTGCTCTTTCTCTTCACGAACTTGGCTATTTCCATTTTTAGTATCATCCTGAGCCACGATGAACGGAATCTTTCCGATCATCGGGAGTTTTGATTGAATCTTTGTAAATTCAAGTTCATTTCCACTGTCTCGGGTCCCAAACATGTTGATCTCAGATTTTTCGCTGGAGGTCGAAGGTTCAGCTGGTAAGTTTTTAGGCTCAGATTCCGGCTGAACTGCAGCTAACATTTTGAGATTGACACCTTGATCCATGTTGATGTAGAATTTGTCTTTGATTATATAAACAATGTCTTTGCAAGCGTTCTTGATTTCGACGTTCCCGAATTTTTTGTTGAACGTGACTTGCTGCATGGGAACTTCCAAAATTCCAGCAATGTCTTGTTGCGGTATTTCTAGGATTCCGGTTCCTTTGACTGCGTAATTTGCTTTGACATCAAGCGATACGCTGATTCCAGGGAACAGTATAATATCAGTCATTGCAGTGAGTTTAGTCGGCATCTTTGTGTTAGCTCTTGTAACTCTTTTTTTCTTTGAATTTGTGGGTTTAACTTCAGGACTAGCTGTGTTGAGATGCATTTCCAAAAACTGAGCTGGGTCTTGCCATGATTCATCAAGCAGCGCTTCCACTTCAGCCGAAGATACTCTCTCCGCTCTGGCTAGGGCAAACGTGCTGAGGAGAACGAAGTCTCGAGTACAAACATTGTTAATGTCAAGAAGCTCAATCTGCTGGTTTCGAACTTTAATGTACTGCTGCTTGATGTTGATTCTAGGTTCGCAGGACAACAGTCGGAAATATTCAATGTTGTCTAGTGTATGCGGGCAGGAGATTACCGCTGGCAGTTTCAATTCAGCTTGTTTCCGGATGCGATAATGATGCTTGGGATATAAAGTCCAGTAGTCGCGTCCTTCGACTTTCTCTTGCACAGGGTCTTCTAACTCGAGGAAGGCTACTTTGTCTCCTTGACTTATTGGATAAGTATCACTTGTGAGGTTCTTGAAGATCACGAATCCTTCGCTACCTATGAAAGTGATGAACTCATCGTCCACTTGCAGGTTCCAGCTATCCGCGCACAGTCTGTATCTTGTCTTCTCTCTCGGCTGCATCCCGCACAACTCAACCGTTATGATATCGCTCGCGAAAGGCGGGAGCAGGCTATTTGATTTAGCCTTAAGAGGGAAGTGAACCATTTTCTTAGGTTCCTTTGACGTTCCAGTTGAAGAACTTTTCAGATGCTCTCCATCCATTTCCACCGATGCGACTGCATCGCTGGGCTCTGGTGTTTGTGGTGGTGATTGGCCTAATCCAAGGTCCGAATCTTCGCGGCTCAGTGGAATCCATGGTCCTAGAAGATCTTCCAGATTGGGGCCAAGAAGAGGCATGTCTGGGATATCTCCTGTCATCATGAAAATATTTCTTGGATGTGACGGGAGATCATCTTCATCCTGCGCCCTCTGGGCTTCAATTATCTTCAGGGCGTCTAGGTAATCCGAGCTCATTGTAGTCAAATGGCAGACACGGATTCCTTTTTTATTATTTTTCTGTTTGAAACTGATTGACCCGGAGTCACAATCCACAATAAGGTTTGCTTTTTTGTTGAAGTTGTTTCCGAGTAAAAGGTCACAGTTGAGTTTGTCGAGAACGAGGACATTGGTTCTCAGAACCAGCTCCCGGTCGCCATCAAACACTGCTATGTCGACAGCCATCATCCCGGATGGATGCACGTCCTCTCCGTTGACGGATGCCATCTGTGGCCCATTGAATGGATACATGGTTGACCCACAAGTTTGGGCGACATTGCGACTTATACATGTTGCCGTCGAACCAGTGTCGATGATTGCAATGAATCGTTGTCCATTGACTTTTGCTGGAATCTTTATCATACTTCCAGTATGTTTTGTTATTGAGGAACCATCATCTGAAAGAATCATCAAAGATCCGAATCCTTCGATGATCGCTTTTTGGTCCTTTGGTGTGAGCTGGTTTATATTAGCAGACTCATTTTCAGGGCATCCATGTGAAGAATGTCCTCCACCACATATACGGCAGCGAACCCTCCCTGTGTTAGTACGAGGAGGGAATCCACCTGATCTCTGTACCGATGTTCGCTCTTGAAAAATCGGCTGTTGTGAGGCTTCTCTTGCCTTAGCTTTGTTCGGGCTAGGGACGGTGTTCGAATGCCATTGCTCAGTTGGCGGATCTTGGTGATCATTATATTTCGGATTCCAATAGCGTTGACGGTCACGAGGTCTCTGAGATTGGGATCTCCCGCTCTGATTATAAGATGACATCTCCTCTGTCATCCGATACGGCTTATCGGATCTCTGATCCATACTCGGTCGACTATCTTGCTTTCCTTGTCTGTACCAGTCAGATCTGGGAAATGGCTCTCGTCGGAAGGGAACTGTTGGCTCCCGTCGTAGAGATACCTGTTTAAATGTCTTCATCATCTCCTTGAATTCATCTTTCATCTCTCTCAAATCGGGATGAGAATCTTTGGAATGTGATTGTCGTTCCTGGCTTCCGGCAGCTTTGAAACCTCTTTCGTGCTGTCTAGCGAGAGTGAGTAGCTGCTCGATTGTCTCAGGATTGTTGGCGAACATCGCCTGCTGTAGGTTGGGTTTGAGCCCAGAAATGACGTGTAGAATCTTTTCGGATTCCTCCATCTTGTCATCCTTGCGCTTACAGAGTTTTAATTTGGACGTGATGTAGTCCGCCACGAGCTGATCACTACCTTGTTTAGTTGTCATCAGCAGGTGGTGGAGGCCAAGCTTGTCATTTTCAGCATTGAAGAATGCTTTCATCTTGGTTAATACGTCACTGTATTTCAATTCGGTTAATTGATCTGCGATGAAGACTTCGTACCAATCTTTGGCGGCGCCCTTAAGAATGGTCGGTAACTTGCGCAGTTTGATTTCATCCGCGGCTCCTTCGCCTGCGGCTTCATATTCCTTGATCCAGTCGTCTACTTCAAATCGACCGATTCCGTCACCGCTGAAAGTTTTCAGCTTCGGTGAGGATGTAGTCAGTAAAGACGGCACATGCAAAGTTCCGATCTGCGAATCCATGGTGCTTTTAACGTTCGCCGAACTTTCTGGCTCGAGATTTTCTATCATCCAGTTGTCACTGGGAATTCACTCAAAGATTCCTAACGTGGGAATCTAAGATTCTAAGTTGGCGTTCACTCTTTCGATTTCTGGGAGTCGCTTCAACTTGATGAATGCTTCCACCCAACGGTTGTCGCCGCGACTGACCGACAGGGAGCGAATCTATGATAAGCCTGACTAACCTGACTCAGATGATGATCTTTGTCCAAGTTGTTGGCTTTTTTCGGTAAGTCGGCTTCCACTAGTACAATTTCTTGGAGGGGCTTCAACTTTAATTTTCTTCAAATGGTCGGCTTCCACTAGCACGATTTGTCGGAGGGGCTTCAACCTTAATTTCTTTTACTAGGTCGGCTTCCACTAGCACGATTTCTCGGAGGGGCTTCAACCTTATTTTCTTTCACTGGTCGGCTTCCACTAGCACGATTTCTCGGAGGGGCTTCAACCTTATTTTCTTTCAATGGGTCGGCTTCCACTAGCACGATTTCTCGGAGGGGCTTCAACCTTATTTTCTTTCAATGGGTCGGCTTCCACTAGCACGATTTCTCGGAGGGGCTTCAACCTTATTTTCTTCCGGGGATGTGGACCGAGTAAGGCGCAATTACTCCTGCACTTAAACTTTGTTGATTATCAAAAAAACTTCCGCGATTTGATCAGAATCCGGTTTCACTTTCTAGTTATTGGTCACTTGATTCTTTTGAGAATCTTGGAGAATCTCGAGAAGATGACGGGAGAATCTTTCACGAGAAGGAAAGATTCGGATGCCCGTTTTCTGAACTGAGCGATTCGCTGCACTCAGAATCTTCGGTAGCGGAAGAATCTCGAGATGCGTGAGAGGTTAAATAAGATTTTTTTTTTGTTGAACTGGCTTTGCCTGGTTCAGTTTTTTTTCTATAGATGAAATGAGTAGGTGAATCGAGTGTTATCCTGGGCTACGCGTTGAAGATGCGTGAACTCGGATTCAGAATCTTTGCAATAATTTGCCGAAGATTCTTTCTACTATGGTTCAGCTCAATCGAAGCTGCTTTTATAGTCCCTATCGCTCTTCATCTCACTGGTATGCTGTGAGAGACAATGCTATCGAGATTATATTTACAGAATGCAACAGAGCGTTAAAGTCTTGGCTATTCTCTTTCCTGGGAACGATGCAGGATGCATGTCGTGTTAACCAGTTGTTCAAGTCTAATCTTCACATCTCTTCAGATTGCAGAATACAATTGAACTTCACTGAGAGACAAAACAGAAAGCTGATAGTAAACTTCCTACCTAGTTGAAAATCGATCAGCTGACACTTGGTTTTTCACACGGCCGCATTCAGTATTGACGTGGTTCGGAATTGATTAGACGTGAATCCTCAGGTGTCTAGGGATGATTTGTATAGCGAATAAAGGAAAGATTCCGGGGCTCTGAACTCGAAGATGATCTGAATCTTTGAGAACCTGGTAATGAATCCGAGATTCAATCTTCTATTCGAAAGCTAATTAGAGAGTAAATACGATGAGATACTTGCTAGGTAACTTGTATGTGAATAAGTGATGTCGAGAGTAGCTTCGTTGGTGGCGGATGAGAATCCGCGATTCGGAATCTTGGCCTATAAAGGCGGGTGTCGGCCGACAGAGTCGAACGGAGAAGATTCACTCGAGCACTTAGTTGATATAAGTTTAATAAAAGGGTACTGGATATTGACGGATACAATATAGGTAAGAGATACTGAGAAGATATAAAAAGAGTAAGACGGACTATGTGGTAAGTAAAACAACTATACTCGCAGAGAGACGGACAGCAACTACGAGGGAACTGGCCAGAACCCCGAGTGAGCAGCAGCGAACCCTTATATAGGGAGCGGGCGAGGCTGTCACGTGATCGGGCTCTGAGCGCGCTCATTGGCTAGTCGAGCGGTTCTGTCTATAAATAGACGCGGCCGCTCGAGCAGGATGAAGCTGTCAAACTCGAGCAAGAGTTATACCTTTTCTCCCTTTTGTTCGCCTGTCAAGTGCAGGGTGCATGCGACTCGATGAATAGAAAGCAATGAATCACAGAGGCAGCTGCATCATTAGAAGAATCCATATATGGTCATGTTCATTAAAAGACTCCTTATATGGGCATGCGAGAGAGAGAGACTCCATATATGGTCATGTAACTAGACGACTCCTTATATGGTCATGCGGGATACATAGAAGGAGTCGGCGCTCTCGGCTATCGAAAAGAATGGATAAATAGATGAAAATAAAAGTAAGCAAATTACACACATCAGTATGTTACAGCCTATAGTGGCGGCATCAAGCGGCTACTAGTGATGACCCCAAGCGGTCGAATGTCAAGGGCCAGTTGGCGTTGCGTCGTCAAGCGGTACAGTCAAGCCTGATTTATGAAGTGATTTCGTCTGACCTTAATTACGTGACAGCCTATATAATCAAACTCCGACTAGATTTAACAGGTCTAGCTAGAGCACTTGAGGTAGGAGCACAGAAACAACCCGTTTGACTGACAACGACTCACTTTGGCCGACCAGAAATTTGTGAAAATCGACTTTATAAGTTATGTACTACGTGTTTATCAATGAGTGGGAGCGAAGCCAAGCTGGATGCAGACCCAGCTGATGACAGTGCTTAGAAAACACCGAACCCGCCGCCAGGTGCATAGTGAAAATTCCCTGAAAATCCCTGCCAGCTCCTAGCGGCGTTCGGAGACTTGTCAGAAGGCTTTCCAGAGTTGGCTCGAGACAGTTTCGGAAAAGATGTTATAGCATTTCAAATGCAGTGTATTAGCTTGCTAACAAAAGTTTTAGCTGCTTAAATTCGTGACGTAGACACGCTATCGTAGACTAGAATCGAAAACTACAGACGTACACATTCGAAAGTGAATCCCGATCACCGGTAAACGGGCGCGGGCGGTGAAGCTGTACCTTTAATTGCATTAAGTGGCGCATGCGTAGTATCAAATATGACGTCATAAGGCAGGCTCGCCTCATTCGATTAGGAATCTGACGGCCACTTGTTCCACTTCCTAGCGTACATTTCCATGAGACAGACTAATGAATAGGAGAGACTAGAAGAGTTAGTGGGGTTGCTCAATTTTTGAGGTTAAATCACAATGAAATAAGTTTCAATTTTTTGACGTTCAAAATTGCGAAGATCTGAAGTAAACTAGACATTTGTGAAATCGGAATAAAAATGGTCTGGTATACTTGCGCCGACCGAACTAAAGCCGACCAACAATAATGGGGGAAAAACCTTACCTACCCCTCCTAGTAAACCTAACCGTACGCAGAGGGCGCAGCCTGCGCGAATATATAAGTGCACGCGGCAGGAGGGGGTGAAAATTTCCTTCCCCTCTAGTAAGGGGGACGGGTTTATTTGTAGGCTTTAGTTCGGTCGGCTTAAGTTAGCGTGCCCGAATATTTCAACCATTCCCACTACGTTTCCTCTGTCATCGGTTACGTGACGTGTCCCCTTATTGAGAAATGGTCGCTGTGATACGGTGTCCAGCCCTCTCGTGACGTTGGGGGTCTGGCGGGAACCAAGACTTCTCGGTTGGCTACAGAGTCTACTTTCACAGGCTTACATTTTCGTTCGGCGAGTTCATGCAAAGCAATCAAACTTAGAATGCTTATGCCTAACCAGAGGCCCAATATGCCCAATATGTGAATCCCGAAATCCAGCATGGTCATTAGGGGATAAAAGGTTGAAGATATGAGCAAGTTGTCCAGAGAAGCCACCAGGGTTTGTTTTTCAGGCGGTGGTTTCCGACCTCTAATGGCCCTCGGGCGAGAGTAGGCCACATACCTGCTAGGGGGCGCCAGGTATCTCAGTGCCCGACAAGGTGGCTTGGCGCACTTTCGTCCGCAATCGTCAGTCAAGCCAGAATCTTTGGCGAAGCTGTCAGACAAAGGTCTCATGTCGTCGACGTGCTTCCAAGCTGTTCTGTTGATTTTGCCATATTTCAAGAAACTTGACTCCCGGATACATCGATTGAAACAGCCGTCCACTTTGTCCTTGTAGTCAATGCAATCGGTGGAATATGGCGCCGGTAAGAGAGACCACATTTGAGTGCTATATCCTTGTGTCCCACTTGATCGGAACTCGCTTTGGATGTCGATACCATTGATGGCTGACTTGAGATGGTATGATATAGTCAGCAGGCTCGATTGGTTGACTCTCAGGTTCAGTACATTTCGTTCAGGGCTTTGCAGCTGAAATATCCAAGATATCATACTTGCGTTAAAAGAAGTGTAGCACGTGATCTTGGCATTCCATCCAATCAATGAGTTTGACCGACTAAGTGATAAGTTGACCCATCTATAAAAGACATTTTGAGCTAGATACTGGTCGAATTCTTCCATCCTGTCATCAGCTTGATTCAGAAATTCTTCCTGATCTATTGCTTTGAAGGCTGGATTTAAAGCCATTTTGATACATATCTGCGGAACGACAATGCTGTCACTTCTTTCCCGGATAGTCCGAGTAACAGAACTGTAATCATTATAAACTGATATTTCTGTACAGCAGTGATAGGCGTTCGCTGCTAACAATAGCAATATGATAAGCACATTTGCTCTTTTATATTTCACCTTGGTCACAACGAAACCTCGGAGGTCATAGAAAGCCACACCGAACCAAAGGCCGACGATGCTTGAAATATAAATAAGATAGCTTGATATGCTCATCGCAGCAACTTCCGCAACCGCTGTCTCCATCTCTGGCGGACGTATGAAGGTCATGTTTGAAACATGTTTTTTCACCTTTTTATACCTAACCTCGGTGATACGCTTCTCAGTGCACTCAATATGACGATATATCTGGTCACAAATGAGCTGCAGGTCAGTTTTAATCTTTTCAGGGCAACATCCCACATACTCTCCCTCTTGTAGAGTTGGTTCACAGCTAGAGCAGTTCTTCGTCAAGGCTTGTCGTTGGAGACATTTTCTGTTCAGATTACTCTTCCCATGGGATGTTGCATCGCTATAGACGACACACTGAGACCGATATGGAGCAGGCAGATACTCCATGACGGAATAGTCATAACCGATGGAACATGGACTGTTCAACTGTTCGGGCTCCTTGAGGAAAAATCCATCGAATTCAAGCGTCATTCTGGGCGAATTGGCATACTTGACGTCGATCGAGTAGAGAGGCTTGTCAGAGTCTAGATATGTGCCACTGTCTGGCCAAAGGCTCCAGCAATCTCCATACCAGACAGAATAGTAGCGCACTGACCTCGAAGCAGGGTATGGGACTTGCTTCGGACGTCTACTGGCAAAGTAACCCGAGATAACTGCCGCAGAGCCATTCAGCAATTCTATGCGAGGATTGCCGCCAGCTTGGCAGATACTCAAATTGGGGTACACTTTCTTCACAGGCTTACCAAGATAGCTTTCGGTCGACACTGGGTATGAGCTGTAAAGAAGGGTGATGTACAGTGAGTGGGATGTGGTCGCTATGACGCATACTGCCACAACTGCATATTCTGCAAGTTTGGTACGCTGGTCACTGAGTTTGACCATCGCTAGTCCTTGAGTCGAGAAGGAATGGATAGACGCTTCGTAGCAAATGCCTATGATAGTAAAGATATCCATGATGAACACCTCCAAGCCATATTTCAACTGATACTCGATGAGTAAAGATTTGCCTTGTCGCACCTTCAACGTGCTATTCACCTGGTTAGGTACGACGTCCTGGATACTAAACCACTCTGTGGTATAGAAAGCTTCTTGGCAATCAGGTCTGAAGCATTTCGAGTGGCAGTCAACAGAAATATTGTCCTTGCGCACTACGTCGCCGCTGTACCTTAGCGCCATATCAATCGTAGCCATGAAGTGACTTGGAATGTAGCCAAGTTCACTTATCACACAAGCTTGAAAGCAGATTTCTCGCCCGCCGACATAATCATAGCATTCCCGATCCAATCTCAATGTTCGCACCGAGCTGCCAATCACGGTGAAGTTTCTTTGGCTGTGATATGAAAGCTTGTGAAGCGATTGCACGTCGTCAAGATAGTAATCGAAAAGATGAAGTCCGCAATAATAGTTTTCCTCAGTAGTGAACGTCAGATTCACTTTTTTCTCAATACGGAATACGGTGCATATCAAGTCCGACTTCTTCAAGTACACCCGTTCCACGTTCAGATCAAACCGTTCATTATACTTCTTTAGGGATGATATTTGCTCGGATGGTATGTCACTGGATATTATTTTCGGATGGAACTTGGTCTTTCTCTCGAACTCCGATACTGCAGAACAAAGACTTACATATGGCTCCAAGTCGCTCGTCTCTGCTCCATAATTGGTCAATGTGGTGTATGAGAAGTATTGAGTGATCATGTACTCAGAACATAGAAGAAATATAAGACTAGTCAAAACATAGACAGCAACAGTGCAAAATGATTTGACGTCCATTTTGTCAGCGTTTAGCACCAAATGCTGTGAAAGCAATACTTTGCAGTCTTTGTCGCAGTTGTTTTATTCATGGTATACAGTCGGTGTCCGACACGGCTAGCATAGCTGATCGATTCGCTGATGTTCTGTCCCATAAGTAGCATGAATGCTAATGGCGCTCATATAGCTATGAAAGTGAAGTCAACACCGTGTACAGTGTGTTTCCACATCATGGTGATCAGACACCGTGACTATTCGCTGGAGTGTTTCATGTTTTTTGTATGCTCGCGACAAGCACAGCTAGCAAACAATTATGCTCTACATAGGGTAGTGTGCAAAATATTTCAGAATATACTGTTTTACTGTTTCGCATTGAAGTCTATGCGGAAAACGAGATCGAACGGTTCCGGAAAAGTAGGCGGGGCGTGGCTCATCTGAGTATTCACCATGAAACGAATACTTTTCGAAACTAGACATCAAAGCAAACCTGCGCCGCTAAACACTGTTTAGCGAGAGATCAACATCGGCCGGCTAGTGGTACGGTGGCCGTGCTGGTCGGCAGCGGGTATCGGCCACGGCCGGCTACGGGCATGAAAAGTCTTGGCCTTATAAGTTAAAGTGATCAGCTGCTCTAACATTAGTATACGAGCTTCGGTCAGCAATATTCACGGCTAACACGGCTGGGTCGCCGGGCAAGATTTTTCTCAATTTTTACGGCTATGGCCGGCCACGGCCAACCCAAACCTTGGCCGTGTTGATCTCTACTAAACAGTATTACGAGGAGACGTGGAAAAAAGCTTAGTTTCTAGCTTTGAGAAGGTAGCTAAGGGTTTTTAAACCTGTGTCAGCCTGCGAATAGGCGTCTATCAGTGCAAGTAGTAGAAAAGAGAAAGGTTTCGTATTTTTTTGAAGATTAATTCGTAGATTGAATAAATTAAGATAAACTAACCGAACATAAATTAATATTAGGCAACCCTATAGTTGCTTATTTTTCGATTTTGCATTTATTAAATAAATTAAAACTAATTTAAGCTGATAGATTAAAAATAAGGAACCTTGCTAAAGTTTAGTTACTGTGGTTGAGCTTATCTACTTAATAATCCGTGTAAGTGGACCGCCAAGCCTGAAGCCTGAGAGCTAACACCTTGGTTGTGAAGGATTCCCTAGTGACTTTCCTGCTCACTAAGTAAACTTGGTCAACCTACACACCAAATAATGTTCTGGCTTGAACGGTACAGTCTGGTCATCACACATAGGTTCAGCGATCAAGCACTTCAAAGTCGTGGAAAAAATCAAACTGCACCTGCGCATAGATCGGCTATCATAACATAAATAGGCAGAAACTGCCAGATTTATTTGCGACATTCATCAGCAGAAAGACGCTTCAAAACAGGTCGTACTTTGCGCACTCTCTCGGACGGAACCGGGGATAGATAGTCTTACATTCGGCGGCAGTCCAGACTTTCTCGCCTACACTCGGCCGAGACGTGTGACGGGCTTCTGGGGTATTCTGCCCTTGAAGGGATTGGCTGGTCTAACTGGGCGGCCTTTATGGAGTGAGCGACCCACTCGGCTCTTGACGCCATCTTTGACGCGGTTGAACCACTTGCCCGCTGTTGACCTAGCGGCGCGGTCTACGATGACCTCGGAATCGTCCACAGAGCGGCCATGTCGGGAACCGATGGCGTCGTGGAATTTGTTGACGCCAGAGCGCACCACCTTGGAGATCTTGATGATCTTGAGAGGGTTTGCAGCCTCCACTGTTTGTGAAGCCGAGACATGAATAAGAATTGATGAAACATATGAAGAATGTATCACTCACCGGCAGCGAAGCAGACAAGGACGGCAAGAGCCGACAGGAAGAAAAGACTCAACTTCATCTCTCGTAGAAGAAATGAAACTATGATTCCACTCTCTCGCTCTGAAACTTCTTTATAGTTGCTATCGTTTCTTCATCTCTCTGGTATGTGGTAGTAGAACAATGCTATCGAAGCATTATTTCCAGCATGCGTAGAAGAGTGAAAATCTTGATTGTTAGCGATACATGATGCATTTTATTGAGCAATTCGAGTAATACAATGCAAATACTTCATGTTGAAGGACAAGTGAACTGGGAATTTAGAGAAAAACAAACCGGCCTGTGCGTGGTCGACAATGAACTTTATTCTTTTCAAAAGATTGCTCTTGCCAAACTTTGCTTCCAGAGCCTCAATCATGCAAACTCTGACAAGTCTACAGATTAGGTTCATGTTATCGGCGGCAACAAATATCACTCTTGTAGGGCTGCTTATTTTTAATCTATGATTTCAATTTATTTAATTTACTAATTAATAAATGCAAGAGTGACTCATGACCGAGCGTTATTTCTCAGTTACGTAGTTCGGGATTCTGGTTTTAAGATTCCCGTTCTGAGAAGCCATTAGAGATGGGCATTCTACTTCACAGCTCAGCAGGCTCAATTTTATAGACTTACCTAATACTTGAAGGAAACAGCTTCGTTTTCAGCGTGGCAACATATGAATCTACATTTCATATTCACGATAGAACCTCACAACGTGTTTGTTTTTCTGAAACTTGAATTGTTTGCGGCGCAAACGGCGTTTGTTTTTCACATATTCGGCGCATTCTATGAGACTGATCAACGAGATGCCTGACCATAGGACGAATATGCCTGATATGTGAATCATAAAGTCAAGCAAAGGCGTCATTGCGTAATAGATTGAAGATATTGTTATATCACTCAAATACGCTCTCATATCTGAGTCTCTATCTTTGTCTCGATATTTTGACCCAAGGTACTTGATGACCTTGCACGAGTTTCGTGAACACCGTTCTCTGCACATATCATACAATTTAGAGTCTCTGATTTCAGCAGCCGCGAACGGTCTTGTGTCGCGTGATACGGTCAACGTTGCGCGACTTAGTCTGTGGTATTTCAGGAAACTAGATTCTCTGAGGCATCGATTTAAGCAGCTGTCGAGCTTGTCATTGTAATCAATACAACTCGTGCTATACGGTAGAGGCAATAGAGACCACGATAAGGTTTCGTATATTAGGGCATTAGCTGTCTCAAATTCGGTATCTAAATCGATGCCATTGACACTTGATTTCAAATGATATGAAACCTGGAATAGCTTAGTTGCGCTGATGTTCAATATCCTTTGACTCGGTTGTAGCATTCGAAGCATCCACGACACCATGTTACGGTTCGGTGAAGCATGACACGTTATCTTCTCGTTCACACCAATCAACGGCTGTTGAAGTGTCATGTTAGCCCAACGAGTGAACTGATTGTAGAACATATCGCCTTCCAGTTTTTTCATTCGAACATCAGATTTTGGACTGAAAATATCGTTGAGCTGTACTGCATTCATTCCATCACGAGCATCTGAAGGCTGCCATGTAAGCTTTATACACAGCTGTGGTATTGGAAAAGTGTCACCGCGTTCATGGGTAGTTCTAGTAACCGTTCTATATTCTCCGTATTGTAATACTTCGATGGAGCAGTGATAGGAAGCTGCAAGACACAGGCTGAAAAGCATGATCGTGTTGGCGATATCATATTTCAGCAGCGAAACGACGTATCGTCTCAGGTCAGCAAATGTGACACCAAACCAGATCCCTACAATACTTGCTATATAGACGAGAAGATTTGACAGGCTCATGGCAGCGACTTCCGTCACCGATGTCTCCATCTCAGCCGGAAGTACGTGAGTCCACTCTGAGTTTATCGACGTTTTTCTCATCTCTGTTATGCGCTTCACCACACAATCATTCAAGTGAATCTCTTGGCAGATCCGCTTCGCTTGTCGTGCTCGATATTTCTGACATTTTGGAATAGAACTGAACATTGACTTGGCCAAAGATTTCGAACAGTTGACCGTTTGCTGTTTTTCATAGACACATTGAGGGTAAAGTTCCTGTTCTCTATGTAATCTACTGTCAGTGTAAACAGAACACCTCGAAGGATATGGTGCTGTTAAATATGACATAATTGTGTAGTCGTAGCTAACTGATTTAGCTGTTTTCATGCCTGACATCACAGCGGGCTGGTCTTGATCAAAGGCAAGTGCTATTTTAGTGGACGCATGTGGCTCAATATAAATCGAGTATAAGGTTGTTTGGGACTGATTATAAAACTTGTTCTTGGAGTGTATACTCCAACAAGTCCCTCTCGTTGGAGAACCATATATCGTGACTGTTGACACTGGACTGAAACTGTGGTTTTTAAGGCTATGAATCATGTAAATTGAATTGGTCTGAGCGCCGGAGTTTTTGTCATACACAATGTGGGATTCTGTATTCTGACAGATACAGAAATCGGGGTAAACTCTCTTGACTGGTTCTCCTAGATACGATTCCATTGACACTGGATACGTTCGATAGACGGAGGATACCTGGTATATGTGTAACAGACATATCAAAAGGCAAAGCGATAGCGAAACATATTTCAAGCCTTTGCGGATTGAAATTCCTCTTTTAACCATTACCAGGACAGTTGTGGTCAACGAATACATGTCAACTTCAAAAAAGACACCGAATACAGTGAGAAAATTCATGACGAACACTTCCAAAGATGTCTTCAGCATATATTTGATCAGTATCGTGCTGTCAAGCAGCACCTTCACAGTTTTCAACCCTTTTTTCGATATCGGTGCATGTGAGCTTGTGTACACAACATGCTCGTTGAAATACTCAACTTGGCAATCAAGTTTTGCACACTTTCCGCGACAGTTACGAAAGGTAGTGTAATTAAATACTTGCCATCGGTTGTACTTAAGCGTCATATTCCTAGTCCCGACGAAGTCGAGTAGGTTGAAACCAAGCAATTTTGACATGCAACGCTGAAAGCAGCGTTCTCTGCTATCGACATATTGGTAGCAGTCACGTGACAAACGGAATGTTAGGACCGAGCTGCCGTCGACCTTGAAGTCACTTCGTAGCTCTTTGTTACGTTTCCGTAGCTCATTCAACTGCTCGTGGTGATAAACAGTACGGTGAAGTCCAAACGAGTATCCATAGTCGACGTTGAAAGCAAGGTAGTTGCTTCTTGTCATGGCGAAGCTAGTGCAAGTCAGGTCAGATGTTTTCAGATAGAGAGACTCAGCTTTCAAGTTGAACTCCCTGTCTTTGAAGATTGGCAGAGATAGAATCGTCGACGGGCTTGCATTGTACAAGAAGGTCGAATTTAATGACTTTTTTCTCACGAAAAATGAAAGTGGTAAGCACATACTCAGGTATGGTTCAGATATGTCTGGAGCTTCGCCGTACTCTGTCAAGGTTTCATAGGAGAAATACTGAATTATCAAGTTTATCGAACAGGTAAGAAATAGAGCACAGCTTAACGTGTAAACCAAGAATTTAACAAACAGGTGGGTTGCCATTATGCAACTTTATGAACGACACGGTTTAGGTTATACTAGCGAAACTAAAAATTTCATATGCACTATCTGGAGCGGAAGGTTGAAGTTAGCTCGTCAAGAAAAGTAAAAAGCCACTGTTGTGTTCAAAAACATCCTTGGGAAAGACTTCACATTTTTGTGCACCATGTAGTTCAGAAACGTCGTTGCCATAACTATATCTCATTGATATTCAACGAAGCCCTTTAGCATACTTAACTTTGTACGATCAATGTCTTTCGCACATGGTAGTCATTACTGCATACTTAATTACGGTGCTCGAGCGAATGTAAAAATCCACAAGCTGACAAGAGATCACCATATCGTCGTATCTAAAGCTAAAGTTTCATAAATGCTCTAAGTTGTTTGAAAATCATAAAGCCGGAGTCAGTTGTCCACGCTGAGGTGCTGAATACGTAGTATAAGCTCTTTCGTTCGTTTCCATGGCTTTCAACTGGAATCTGACAAAAATCTAGCAGCAACATCGACCTGAGCAAAGAAGCTGACGTCATGCACTCTCGACTTGAAAACGGTCGGTATGCGGTAGTGCAGATCATATCAAGCCAAGCGTGTTAATCACCAATTTCATTCGATATCTTTCAAATAAGATCATTCCAGACTGCGACATGTTTATTACGCCGTTGTTTCAAGCACTTGCTTTACTAATCTGAACTGACATCCCCTACTGGTTGATAACAAGCCGTATCATATCTATGAAGTATGATTATATTCAGTGGAGATGTAGTGATAGTGTCTATAAAAACACGAATACTGAGCCAGACCGGTATATTCTAACTTGACAAGTGAAAGCGAATATGAAGCTGAGTCTTTGCTTTCTTGCAGCCATCGCAATTATCCTGTGTCTCTCTGCCGGTAAGTGGTATCACTGACTTTTGATTCATTCCTTGAGCTTATAACTCGCTTTTGATTTGCTTTGAAACTGCTTAGTGGATGGACGGCTCTGGGCACTCAAGTTCGCGAGAATGGCAGATAGGTTCAAGAAGTTGGAACGACTGGGACGGTCAGTGGTAGATGTTGACGTCCGCGAGAACCCGTCAAATCGATTTCTGGAGGAATTCCAAGATTTCGCCGAGTATAGCGAACATGAGCTTGTTAACGAAAGAACGCCTCTATTTCCTGCCTTTTAATTGTCTCCTGAGATTGTAATATGAATATCAGAACACAAATGTGTACGAGGAATAAATTAAAATCTGCTTTTTTAGTAGCAGATGACATCCAATAGCGCTGAGCTATGTCACAGAACAATTCGGAGCTCCCGTCATCGAACCCGGTCTTGCTGGTTTCATCTGAGAGACGTTTGAGTTTTTTCGGAATAAATTGCGGTGAATCCAGCGGTTGCGTTTTTGCGTCGTCTCAAAAGTTGGAAATTGACAGATTCACTCTTGTTGCGGGAAAACTAACGGGCTTGGATTGCTCTTTGCGCTAATTGTGTGGAAACTTGGAGGTCGTATCACATTTCTGACTCCAATTGTCGTTTCCGTCCTTGCTAAAACGACAAGCGGGAGGCGAAAGTAGTGCCTGACCTACTTATAACGGAATTCAAACAACCAGTTACAATGGCTATCAACAATGAATAGATGTCTGTGAGCACAGTCGCAGACGCTATTCTCCATGAAGCGAAAGTTTAAAAATGGAGACTCAAGTAATTCAGGAGAAAATCTTCAGGTTATGCGTACGCTGATAATTATATCAGGATCAGGAACAAGACCGATTCATTCCAAGCAGCCTTTTGATGGAATGTCGAACCTGCTGTTCAAGATGATGAACTCGAGAGATTCGAAAGTAGAGTGAAGGAGTGGGTGAGTAAGATACAAGAGAATTTCTATTTCTCCATCAATCTAACATTCACGGTTGAATATTCGTCTTTGGGATCTATGGCGTTGGAGAAACTACGATATCGGTGAGTGTGGCATTAGACGACTTTCATTTGACAGCACGTGATTTCGTTTATTAATATATACGCCATTTTTTATCGTAGCTGGCTTTACTAAAGTACATATTTAGGGTGGTTGGGTTAGGTCAAGCCTCCGAAGGGGCTGGGGTAGGTTTAGGTAGGTTTTTTTGTTGACGACATGCATTGGAAAACTAGGAATCTGGGGATAGACAAGCCATAAAACCCTGGGTTGTATTCTTATTACTGTTTTGTATTCATGTGCGAATATCAAGCGCTGTCTTATAGAATTCGTCTAATATCGCACTAACCGATATCGTAAGAACCCCACGGCGTTGAATATTAGATTTCGCTGGCGGTATGACCGAGCTACGGTTTAATTTGAGAGTGAATTATTTCAGTGCTACCACATCGCGTTCAACCACGTGTTCTCCAGATTTTCGCCATGTATTCGGCTATTTCTAGCTTTTCGTCTTTCTGGAAATGTACGCTTTTTTTTGTCACAATCATTGGTGTTTCACCTTAACCTCTCTCATTCATATTCCACTCCACTCGAAAGAAAAGAAGCTACACTACAGCAGAGCTCTCATGTGGATTAAGAGAAGTCACTCTTCTCTAATGCCACGTTCACTAATATAATAGTATCACAACTGCCAGCGCACGTTTCCGCTTCAATGTCGGGACTGTCCTTGAGTAAGGCTTCAACTGGCTCAGACTTGAAGAATAGCTCGAGTAGTCCTTATATCCGAAACGTTCACCCATTAAACTCACTTGAGAGATCAACAGAATTATTTTCCAAACAAAAGAAGCTAGGTTTTCCAAGATTCTCATTACGCTTGACCTTAACAGCTGGTGACTGTATCCAGCACATCGGCAGAACTCTCAATCTACCCAACAGTGCATCAGCAAGTTTTGTCATCAATTAATCATTGTTGATTGAAGGAATTAAGGTCTCAAAGTTTGTTTCCTGAGGCGTATACTGTAACTCGCCGAATAGCACGGTAATTTTACTGGAGGATACAGACGTTTCCTCTGCAGTTTCACAACCTTTTTAATTTGAGGCATCCTCTGACAGAGTTCAACAAGGAAAAAATCGAACCTCCTAGTTTGACAAATCGATTGGCAGCGATTAGCTCCTATTCGACTCAGAACCACCTAACCACAGAGATCACTGCTTGGAATGACGTTCAATTCACCTGAGGTCATATGGTTGCTTACTTTTAATATATTAATTCTATTTAATCTTAATTTAATTTATCGACGCATAAATTCATGTTGAAATTAAGATTTCCGACTTTTAAGAACATCACGTCGCGCTTGAGTGACCGAAATCAAAAACAGAGTTAACAAAATAAGAACACTCCAGAACAACATCCTAACCCCTACGAACCGCCCCTGTCATCCTCACCTTCCCCTAAGACACCCGTTCACCCACCCACCTTCCACCCACCCCCCCCCCACCACCACCCAACCACTTACCACCTACACACATACTCCCACCTCCACCCCATCCCCCAACCCCGCGTTCCCCCAACCAACACCCACCCACCGTTCCAAATTTCACTACCGAACCCTCACTCACCCCCTAAACCTCATCATCCGCCCGTCCCTCCCAAACATTCAAGCACCCCCCACTACCTCACACCCAAAACCAAACCCCTTATCTACCCGTACTACACCTCTCCCCCCCCCCATAACCCAACTCTTCCCCCCCCTACCCCCCTACCCTCCACCCTCCCCAACCACCCTTCCCCCCGACCCCCCTTCAAACCAAACTTCATTCCTCCCCAACCTCCCGACTCATTTCCCCCACCCCACCTGTCCCCACCCCCCCCCACCACTCTCCAACAATCTCAACCTACCCCCCCCCACCATCGTTAACCCACTAAACACCCCAACCCCTACACCCTCCCCTCCCTCCTCCCATACACATCCCCATCTGCTCACCCCCCCACTTACCCTCTCCCTCAAACCCTACCTATCCCCCCAAACCCTACCACCTTTAACACCCTCCCCCTACCACACCAAAACCCCCCAACCACTCGCCAACACACAACCCCAACCCCCCACAATTCACTCTACCCCCCCCCTACAAACACCCCCCCGCCCCCAACTCTCCACCCAAACTCTACCCCCCTTCCAACAACCCTCCTCCTTAAATCCTTCCCCTTAACCTACCCACACACCTATCCACCCCTAACTCCCCTTACCCACCCCCACAACACACTCCTCCCTACCCCGCACCCCAATCAACCCGACCCCAATATCCCCTCTAAAAACCCCCCCCCCCCACTCATCCCCCATCCCACTTTCCAACATACTACCACTTCCCCCAACCCCTCACACCCTTTCCCACCCCACACACATCCTCAACCCCCCACCCTCACAACATACCCACCCCCTCCCAAACAAAACAAACAAATACCAACTATGCTTCAATAAAGTATAATTTTGTATATATTCTTTCCTCATTACTATTTCGGACCAATTGATAAATTTCCGATTTACCATATCCAAGCCTAAACATACCCCATAAAGCAATTTAACAACCCCACCCTTTTTTACCCAGAACATCTAAATTAATAAATTACTTATTAACACCACCAACCCCCCACCACACAAAAACCTCAAATATCTGAACCGAATCCTCATGACCAACCACATCCCCCCGAAAATATATTCTAACAGCAATAATACATAAACCTCCCATAATAAAAATAGTCATCTTTCTTTGTCATAAACTTAACCCCTACAATATCAAACAAATTATTTCAACATTGATTTACCAATTTAACATAAATTAAAAAAAAAATTAAAAAGGCAGCAATTGATTTCATAACATTTACGTTTAGCCTTACATTCCCATCTAATCATATTTTCTCTTATTTTGTGCAATCATCTTACTACAACAATTTCACTACAAGCTTAAAGTGCCATTATTATCTATATTATATATTTAACTTAACCTAGTCTTCGTGAAAAAATAGTCTTATTTTCCTCCATTCATGATACTGTTATAATAAAAACCATGTATTTGATTTCGTTTTACTTTATCAATTGCTCATTAAGATAAATTATCTCAACGGCAATAAGTTTAAATATTAAACACCTCTAAAAAATAAATTTTCCATCACAAAGCATCAATTAATCGATTCACGTCAGCTATTCTCTAGACTAATTGCATTTCAAACAGGGGGGGGTGGGGGTGGGGGTTTTTTGCAGAAGGAGGTTTCACCCTGCTCAATGTTTTTTCTGTTCAACACAATCAGTTTCCATTCTAACTTACCTTAAGTTGAATTTATTTATTTTTGAAATTCGATCGGTGTATTAATTTTCAAGAAAACGAAAAATAAACAACCCGATTTTGTCATCTGTTATCTTCGCGAATGTTTCAGTGATGCGTTGAAGATTGCAAATCATGACCGGAAAGCAAAAACACTTGCTAAGCATGAGTTCAACAGCTGTTCTCACCTTCAGACCCTTTCACATTAATCTGCTCTCCGGATGTAGCTCTAGTTTCTCCTTAATTGATTAATCAGCGTCGATTGCCTGCCGGGGAAGAATAGACTCAACATGTTGATGAGACGCGTGGAACTACTATCTGCGTAAAGAAGCAATATACTTAAGTGCTTCTAATGATGGTCACCAGTGGACCATGTCATGATCCGAAACACGTACGTAGCTGTTTGGGAGAAGAGTGAAACTATCATTTGCATATAGGGAGCAATATGCAAAAGTGCTGCTAATGATGGTCACCAGTGTACCGTGCCATGATTTGAAACACGTACAGCTTGCAAGTTGCATTTGAATTTCATCCTTCCAGTCTAGGAAATATGGTTTCAGTTGATATTCTTCTGAGATAGAAGGGGATACGTACTCACTTTGATGTGAAGGGAAGCTCGGTCCGCTCGATTCGGTTGCCGAGGGATTGCTATCAATACACTGATAGCAGAGAGATGTGCTTTCAGTTCTGCATGTCTAGTTTCTATGGCTTCAATTTGAAACATTTCATCGGAGCCAACTTTAGTAGTCTAAGATATCAGGAGTTTGATATTTTCAACCGTTCTCTGTTCCAAGCATGCCACTCGAGATGTTCAAAGCTTGAATGCCGAACTGAGATATTCGCCGAATTGGTAGCATATAAGAACCCTTCTGGCCCGACTTCGAACGACAGTCTTAAATCTCTGAAAAGACGTCTTGATCATACGTTTTTGATTTACTTCAAACTAAGGTATTCGAGTGAAATGTTTGTCATGGATTTGCTCACTTTATTTGGCGTATGTTTCGAAGCTAGTGTTCTTCTCCTATCGATGAAGTTCACAATCATGCTGACAAAAAGCTATCTCAAGGCGTTGAAATATTCCATGCTGACACTTCTTATTCTAGCCAGCGTATGTCATGTGTTTCAGGTATGTAGTTCTTACCTGATGTATCCGATATCCATGGAAACATACATTGGAAACCCAATCAAGAGAATTTATCCAGACCTGATCATCTGTCAGAACACGTTAACTGAAGTATTTTCCCCATCTGACTCAAACTCCACTGGCGGAGAATTACTTTTGATTGGTCGCCAAACTACTAATCGAACACTCTTTTCAGTGCCCAAAGCAACATTGTTTTACTGGGTCATGGGGAGGTGCTGGAATATACAAGGTGATACTAACTCATATACCACTTTGCGATCAGAATTGTATAAAATTTCTATTGAGCCTTTCGAATCTACTTACCTGTCACTTGAATTCGATGGCAACATACCGATTACGATGCTGCAGGTATTTGGACAAAACATAGTCTATTACGACTACACGGTGATGACGTTTCTACCTGCACCATATCCCTCCAAGTGCATCAATTATGGCAGTAGGGGACGATATCACGGGAAAGCGTACCTTCGCGTGCTGTGCCTTGACAGGTATGCGAAAAGTAAGAACATCACAATTGGAAATTTGTCACTGGACCCTGAAACTAGGTTACGATTTAATGCAACGCTAAGAGCCGGAGCGAACAAGTTTTGCGATCCAGCATTTTTTCCTCGAGAATGCATCGCAAAGACTGTTGATGAGCTTAGATCGAAGAAATCATATTCTGGTTTCACTCATGTAAATTCGGCTGAGAAAGAAACGGCAA
>JAIUWE010000045.1:0-118186 GCA_022750525.1 Halotydeus destructor
TTAGGCTGGTTGAACTTTTCTGGAGGATATACTGAATGCTCAATTAGTCGGCACCATTCTAGGGTTGCTTATTTTTCATTTTTTTTGAAAATTAATTCATAGATTAAATTTATAAAATAAGTTAATTGAAATTAAAGTAAATTAAAATGGAAAACTCATTGTGCTGACCAGAAAAACCATTGTGCCGAGTAAAACATCGTTGTGCAACGTGTTGGATGCAAATCTAGTATAGCGGATAGCTGCACGTGAACAATGAATACGACTGCTTCGTGATAAACTCGGTCACTCAAGCGCAACGTGATGTACTTAAAAATCGAAAATCTTAATTTTAATTTAAACATAAATCAATTCGTTTATTAATTAAATTAAAATTAATTAAAATTCATAGATTAAAATTAAGCAACCCTACACCATTCTGCCAGCGCAACCCCGACTGGCAGGATGCTTTTCTCTATCAACAGAAAACAAGTATCTTGTCGAATTCTTGCAAGCGAAAAAATTATCACAGTCCGACGGAGATTCAGCTGATGGTGTTTACATTTTTGGTGTTTGGAACAACTGACATAATGATGACAGCAGGATCGTCAAGAATTCGGAAAACTAGTCAACCCAGCAGGGATAGTTTATACGTCAATGTAGATAGCTTATCACATGAAACTGTGGAGAGCAAAAGTCGAGTAGTCGAGCAAAAGCTCCAACAAGACATGACGTGTCAACAGAGAGTCGCGCTATTTACCAGGGCTAGTCCCGTCAGCTCCGCTAGGTGGCGGTAGTACCTAATAAGAGTTGACAGTTTAGAGTAGGGAATACGAAGGTAAGACCACTAGTAACAGGGGGCTGCTAGGACAACGGCAAAGCGATGAAAGCGAGCCAGGCTAGTTCCGATCGAAACCTTCAAGGATGCTGTCGAGCTGAGCGGAAAAACAACCAAGCCGAATATCATAAACACCCCAAGACGCTCCCTGAATCTAGCTGCTATTTCTTCACCTGGAACAGTTGGTTCAATTCGCATGCCGATGGATACATTATGTATATCCAGGTATCGTCTCCTGGGATACAAAGAGAGACAGAAGGAAACAATAGACATTCTTGCAGTATATGCGGAACTAGAAGTTTCAGTCTCCTTCCGCATCGCAAGAAACCATGAAGAAAGTGAACCTGTGTGTTTGTACCATCTCGTTTATAGCAGCATCCTACTGTATCATAACGGCACTGATCGATTACTTTCATTATGAAACCGTAGCGTCCATATCGCTGACCGAAGAATCACCCAGCAATCTTTTTGTGATATGCTCCGCTGATTTCAACGGGCTGATAGATGCCCAGGTTCGCAACTACACGTATGTTCACCGCTTTCTGGGAGATTATCAAGCATGCAATGGTATTGATCTCAGTCACAACACTTCGTTGACGCCCACAGCATTGATGTCGGATGTGAAAATCTATGCACTGCAGCATCTTATATATGCGCCATGGCACTTGTCAAGACTCAATTTAATCTATAACTCTTATCCAGTTCAAGCTCTCATCTCTGCCAGTAGCGGCTATAGCGTCTTCATAGCGATCGAGAAGCTGCGCGTCTTACGGATGCCAGACCCCTACGATACTCAGTGCCGCCATTTTGATAAATACAAATGCATCTACGACTGCAGTCAAATGGCAGCTACCTGGATGAAATGTTTACGCGCATGCTCGAAACCGGAATGTGAAACTGCTTACCTCACTACTTTGTCGCACACTGCAGTTGGTAGTGATAATGTATCAAAACTAGTCATTGAACAAGAAAGCACAGTAAGAGCAACTGTATCTGAGGCGAAGATGGACCTTGCATTCATTGTGCTCAACATTCTTGCGCTGTTGTGCGTTTTCTTCGGCTTTTCGATGTTCACAGTAGCCAAACTTATCTATCCCTTCATCGGTACAAACCGCAAGCTTGTGAAGCGAATTTTCAAAATAGCATTCTCACTAGGTGGTCTTGCTCATTGCTCGTTCATTGTCCAAGAGCATCTAAGATATCGTTATTTCACCGAAATCCACCAGGGTGCAGCACTGGTCTCCTTACCACTGCCTCTATATTCGATATGCACTGACATCGTGCCCTCAGATACGCCTTGGGTTGACATAGCGAAACCTCGTTTCACTGACGTCGTCGGCTCACTGTTCATCGCGCGTTTCAATCCACCGCAGCTGATGTTTTTACACGCCAAGTCATTGGAAAGATATTCCAATTTGAGCACGTCAACGTATTCACTGAACCGTAAGTTGTGCTATCTTCTGCGACCTACAGAGATGAATTCAGGATATATGCGTCATGGCAAGGTCAAGACATTTCTGCGTCATCTTCAGCTCTTGCTGCGTCTCGGGCTAGCGCCTTCATCTTGTGAAATTTCTGCACACATCAGCGCTAACAATATCAATCGAGACGATATTCAGATTAAGGCAGACTGGCAAGCGACTTTACAAAATACATATCTTCGAGCCATCCGATTACAAAGCCCTTACAAGACGGCTTGCCAAGAATATGGACATGGTCCTCTCAAGACACTTACATCACGTATACATTGTATCAATGTCTGCGCTCTTCGGCGTTTCAAAGCATTGCATCTCAATCAACATCCCGAGAGCATTCCGATATTTAACGATAGCGATAAATCACTCATTAGAGGCGATGCCCAAGAGCATCTCAGTCTATGTCGGAGGAAGCATTGCCGATGGGCTGACTGTGACCAACAACGATTTAAATTGTACAAGCTACGCGAAACTTACGCAGAGATTCCTGCTGAAATCTCAGTCGCTTCTCCCGGCTATGAAGTTTATCAGCTTCATGATGTTCCCATCAATCTAACAAGTGATACTTTGCTGTTCTTATTGAGCACGATAAGTTTCTGGTCTGGAGTCAGCATATTACAAGTTTTACGCAGCGCCCGAAAATTACTCAGAACTCGGATGTCGAAAAAATCTAGACGTAAAGCTTTCAAGATATTTCGTCATACTATCGTGGCAGTAGGATTGCTCATTCATGTTTCGCTAGCATTGAAGAAATTCCTAGCATATGAAACCTTGACCAGAGCCTACTCACAACCAGCCTCTAAGTATTCGCCTTTCAGGTTAACACTAATCAAGCATTGGGTAACTTCTTGCTCAAACAATGGCCGCTGTAGCCCGGCAGAGGCGATCGAAAAGGAAATCCAGTTCTCGAAACACTCGAAATATCTAGTGAAACATTTCTGGAACAGAAACTTGGAGACCAATAATTGGTTTGAGATGAATGCATCTCGAGTGTCAAAGACTTACGTATACTTTTCCGAGTTTGTTATAACTGAAATCAGTCCAAGTCCAGACGAAATTCCGACCCCTGATCAGCTTATTGCATCCGGATCATCGGCAGTATTTAAAATAGATGTTTCAGTAGATAACGAACTATTTTTCTACGTGGTCGACTCTGCTGACCATATTGATGCAAGTTCAGTTTATGTCGGAATTACTATATTGGATCCTGGGTGTCAAGTCATCTACGAATTTGAAGGCGTCAAAATCAGCTCACTGTCAGCTCCATATCACTTGGATTGCTATGACTATTCAAAACATGGAGTCAAGACGCGGAAGCAATGCTATTACAGCTGCTTGGAGAAGCGATTTTTCAATATTTACAACAAAACAAGCAGCGCCTTCAGACCACTACCTATAGAAAAGCTATCGCAATCGATTGAGAGTTCACTTGGAACCCAGTTCTTGACTGATGACTCGCACATCTCGCATTGTCAAAACCAGTGCAAGAAACCTGATTGCCGATCAAATGTGTTCATCACACGACAAAACTCAATAGGGAGACCCGATAATCAATTATCAAGTATCACCGTGAACGCCCAAACCCATGAAACAAGCATAACGCACTTGCCCAAGATGGCCATGAGTCAGTTTTTCGTGTACTTAGGAACAACCCTTGCTCTCTGGTACGGCGTATCTTTTCTGGATACTGCTGGGCTTATTATCTACATAGAAACGGCTTTTCAAAACATATGGCAAGAAATGATGTTGCTGAGTAAGTGAGTCACGGTCGTGCCCGTCGACGCAGGGCATCGACAGAGCCGGACAACGTTGATATACTGAATCAGGTCGGGATGATGATGGCCCTGATCGGTAGGCGGATAGGCTGTCCGCTTTTCGGGGAAAGTTTGCAGCTCTGCACATATTTGCGCATGCGCAGAACTCATAGTTTGGTCTGCTGTGACCTGTTGAAAATACACCTTCCCCACAGAATTTGAGTAGTTGCGATTGGAGGCTGAATCGGGTCGGGCCGACTACGGGCCCGATCGGCCGGCCCGTTCAGCGTGCTAAATTGCGCTCGCGCAGTAGCCTCAATGAAGTCATCGGGCGGTTTCGGGCGGCCCGATGGGAATGCTCTCGGGCTCGGGCGGGCTCGGGCCAAGAAAAAGCGGCCCGATCCATCCTCTGGTTGAGATCGGTTTGATGATAGCTGCTTACGATACTATACGAGCTATACTGACTGCTACACATACCATCAGTATGAATGTATATTCAGCTGCAGAGAGGTGTCTGCTATGATTTCCAGCAAATAAACTTGTCCCAACGGAGGCTGAACTTCTAAGGGTCAGGTGACCTGTCACGTGATCGGTCCCGTAGCGTGAGAGAGTCACGTGATGCTTCAAAGTTCAACCCCGTCGGACAAGTTTTATTGCTGGGGATCATAATTCGTCATGTTGTTTACGTGGATGCGCTTATTGAAGCGCATGACTTGGATGCCATGACAACCCACTTCTTGACACTGTCACATGCTGAAGTTAGTATTAATACTTCTACTCTACTTCTACTCTTAATCTCCAAGCATTCAGACGCCTAGACGTTTCCGGTTGGTCAAGATCTAACGGTTTTTGTCGTAACAGTCACCTGTTACTGGTGGTCTTACCTTCCCGTGCCCTACTCTTAACTGTCAACTCCTACCGGGTACTACCGCCACCTAGCGGAGCTGACAGCATTAACCCTTATAAATAGCGCGACTCTCTGTTAACACCTCATGTCTTGCTAAAGCTTCCTCTAAACTAATCGACCTTTGCTCTCCCTAGTCTCATGTAATATCCTACCTACATTAAAGTATAGTCTAGCTACGCTGTGTTGACTGGTTTGTCCAATCCCTAAGAAACCTACTGTCACGGTTACGACAGTTTTGGTCGTTCCTCGACCACACTAAGCACCACCCCAACGTGTTCCAGACCATATATCTGTCCCACTATGTACTGATCCTCTTCCACCGGAATACCTGTCGGTACCACCTCATACCCACCAGAGGGGCTTTGGCTCCTCCGACTTGTTCACCGGGTCAAGGGTGGAGGAGTGCTCCGACGTTGAATGCGCATTACCTGCACACCTTCTACTGGTCAACCCTGGCGCCGATCACCATTGGTGATCTGCCCTGGCCCCGGACCAAGGCCGAGTACTTGTTCCTCATCGTGGAGCTAGTCTCCGGCCTACGCATGTCGGCCACTGTGCTCGGCATGGCGGCCAACATTGTCACCAATGTCTCCGCGGCTCGCAAGGAATTTCAAGGTAAGCGACAACAGGGACTGTCGCGACAGTGCTGTACGGACAACATTAATGACCTGGATAAGATTCAAGGCCGCTATTGAGACTGTTAGCAGGTTGCTGTTAGAGCTACGGATCAATTTGCTAACAAATTAAGACTAACGATCCTCCCGCTATCTTCACTTCCTTTCGTCATCTCATGCCTCTCATTTCCTCTGGGCTCGGCCACCAACCATGGACGTTTCCAGACACACGTGACTCGATCAATATCAACAGCCAGGCCGGATGCAGTGAAGACGTACATGCGTGTCCCTGCACACTTGAAGATAAACCTGCAACGAATGGTTCGACTATTTGTGGACGACTCAGAAAAGTTATGACGAAGAGGAGTCCATCGGCTTCCGATTCTAGTGTGAGCTTTAACTCTTGTTCTGTTACCGTAATAATTAGTACTTCAATAGTATAGTATCTCTACGTTCTACAAGGAAGACGCCCACTCTCCGCCTTGCAGTATATGCGGAACTAAAAGCTTCAGTCTCCTTCCTTATAGCAAGAAACCATGAAGACAGTGAACCAGTGCGTGTGTACCATCTCGTTTATAGCAGCATCCTACTGTATCATAACGGCACTGATCGATTACTTTCATTATGAAACCGTTGCCTCTATATCTCTGACCGAAGAGCCACCCAGCAATCATTTTGTGATATGCTCTGCTCATTTCAACGGGCTGGTTGATTCCCAGGCTCGCAACTACACGTATGTCCACCGCTTTCTGGGAGATTATCAAGTTTGCAACGAGATTGATCTCAATTCAAACTCTTCGTTGAAACCCACGGCGTTGATGTCAGATGTAAAAATCTATGCGTTGCAGCATCGTATATATGCGCCATGGCACTTGTCAAGACTCAGTTCAATCTATAACTCTTATCCTGTTGCAGCTCTCATCTCTACCAGTGGCGGCTATAGCCTCTTTATAGCGATAGAGAAGC
Organism: Halotydeus destructor; assembly: GCA_022750525.1. NCBI lineage: Eukaryota > Metazoa > Arthropoda > Arachnida > Trombidiformes > Penthaleidae > Halotydeus > Halotydeus destructor. Next base: position 6,531 of record JAIUWE010000045.1, read on the forward strand.
TGCGTATCACACTCATGCCAGTCCCCTACGATACTCAGTGCCACCATTTTGATAAATACAAATGCCTCTACGACTGCAGTCAAATGGCGGCCATTTCGATAACATGTTTACGCGCATGCTCGAAACCGGAATGTGAAACTGCTTACCTCACTACTTTGTCGCACACTGCAGTTGGTAGTGATAATGTATCCAAACTAGTCATTGAGCAAGAAAGCACAGTAAGATCAACTGTATCTGAGGCGAAGATGGAACTTGCAGTCATTGTCCTCGACATACTTGGACTATTGAGCGTTTTCTTCGGCTTCTCAATGTTTGCAGTAGCCAGAGTTGTCTATCGCTTTATCGATACAAACCGTAAGCTTGTCAAGAGAATATTGAAACTAGCATGCTCACTAGGTGGTCTTGCACATTGCTCGTTCATTGTCCAAGACCATCTAAGATATCGCTATTTCACCGAAATCCACCAGGGCGCAGCACTGGCCTCCCTACCACCGCCTCTATATTCGATATGCACAAACACGGTGCCCTCAGATAGACCTTGGGCTGAGATAGCAAAACCGCGTTTGGCTGACATAGTCGGAGCGATGTTGCTCGCGCGTTTCAATCCACAACAGCTGATGTTTTTCCGAGCCAAGTTACTGGAAACATATTCCAATCTAAGCACGTCAACGTATTCTCTGAATGGAAAATTGTGCTATCTTCTGGAACCTCCAGAGATGGATTCAGAATATATTCGTTTTGAAGATGCCAAGACGTCGCTGTCTCACCTTCAACTTGTTCTGAATTTTGAATTTCTGCATTCATCTTGTGAAATTTCGGCACATACCAGCGCTTACGATATAAACCAGGGAGATATTTATATGAAAGCACACACGCAAGCAATGTTCCAAAATACATATCTTCAAATCATCCGATTGCCAAGCCCTTACAAGACGTCTTGCCAAAGATATGGACATGGTCCTCTCAAAACACTCAAGTCACGTATCCACTGCATTAATGTCTGTGCTCTTCGGCATTTCAAAGCATTGCATCTCAATCAACATCCCGTGAGCATTCCGATATTTAACAATAGCGATAGATCACTCATTAGAGGCGATGCCCAACAGCATATCAGTCTATGCCGTAGGAAGTATTGTCGCTGGGCTGACTGTGACCGCGAGAGATTTAAATTTTACAAGTTACGCGACACTTATCTGAAAGATCACGTTAATATCGAGGTCGCTTCTCCAGCGTATGAAGTTTATCAGCTTTTTGATGTTCCCATCACTCTAATCAGTGATACCTTGCTGTTCTTATCTAGCACGATAAGTTTCTGGGCTGGTGTGAGCATATTACAAATTCTCCGCAGCGTCCGAAAATTATTCAGAATTCGGATGTCGAAAAAATCTCGGCGTAAGGCTTTCAAGGTATTTCGTCATACTATCGTTGCAATAGGATCGCTCGTTCATGTTTCGCTGGCAGTGAAGAAATTCTTAGCATATGAAACCTTAAGCAGAGCTTACTCACGACCAGCCTATAATTATTCGCCTTTCAAATTAATACTAATCAAGAATTGGGATACTCTTTGCTCAAACAATGGCCGCTGTACCCCTGAAGAGGCAATTGAAAAGGAAATCCAGTACTCGAAACACTCGAAATATCTAGTGAAACATTTTTGGAGCCGAAACTTGGAGACAAATAATTGGTTTGAGATGAATGCATCTCGAATGTCAAAGACTTACGTATACTTTTCCAAGCTCATTATAACTGAACTCAATCCAAGTCCACATTTCGGAATTCCGACCCCTGACCAGCTGATTGCATCTGGATCATCGGCGGTTTTTAAAATAGATGTTTCCATATATTACGAACTATTTTTCTACGTGGTCGACTCTGTTGACGAGATTGATGTAAGTTCAGCTCGTGCCAGAACAACTGTATTGAATCCTGGGTTTCAAGTCATCTATGAATTTGAAGCGGTCAAAATCAGCTCACTCTCAGCTCCATATCACTTGGATTGCTATGACTATTCAAAACATGGAGTCACGACGCGAAAGCAATGCTATTACAGCTGTCTGGAGAAACGATTTTTCAATATTTACAACAGAACAAGCAGCGCCTTCAGACCACTACCTGCAGAAAAGCTATCTCAATCGATCGAGGGTTCACTTGGAATACAGTTCTTGAATGATGACTCACAAGTCTCGCATTGTCGAAACCAGTGCAAGAAACCCGATTGCCGATCAAATGTGTTCATCACACGACAAAACTCAATAGGGAGACCCAATACTGAAGTATCAAGTATCACCGTGAACGCCCAAACCCATGAAACGAGCATCACGCACTTGCCCAAGATGGCAATGAATCAGTTTGTCATGTACTTAGGAGCTACCCTCGGTCTCTGGTACGGCGTATCTTTTCTGGATACTGCAAGACTTATTATCTTTATAGAAAGTGTGCTTTTCAAAACCTATGACGAGAAATGAAGTTTATCAGTATATTACAGCTGTGACGGAATTGACTCGCGGTAGTCCGCAACACAAGTTTGACGCTATCACTGTTTTTTCCTTCTGAAATAGAGGCTGAATCGGGTAGTTCACAAGCTACTTGATTTTTATCTGTAACCATCAGCTTATTGACAAGTATTTTAAGGGGCGGTAACATCAATGGCCGAAAATAGAGACACCAGCAAGGGGCGTTCCCATCACACCTTGAACTGATTATGCTGATCGACTCATTGTGCAGAGCTGGGTTCGGCACCGTCTTAACTTTAATCTATCAGTAAATTCATTCTTAAATCATCGGGTCAATATTAAATAAAATAAATGGATTAGAAAGAATAACACTAGTCTGCGGCACCTCTGAGTATTTTGGACGGCCTTCGCTCACTTGATCTCATCAAACTTATCATTTAATTCGACAAATTACTCTAAGACACGTGTTGGATGGTTGGAAAAGCCCAAGAGTCACGTAGTGTCAAGAAGGTCTGAATACGTGCACAGTATTTACTTGTGGTTTCTTCATCAAGCGGCATGTCGTTAGGTTTTCATAATGGCCTCATCTGTAGATTAGTTTTCCGTCTCCTCAGATGCGGACGAAGACACAGTTAAACAATAGACCATGTTTACCTATACCTAGGGACCACAGAATTGATCAAAAAACATATGTGCTGAAGATGACATATCATGGCTGGGGTTATTACAGGCACTAAGAGGATCAAGAAAACGTATGATATGCCATGGGTCGTGAAGGCATAAAAGAGATATTTTATCACCGTCACCTACACTCAAAAAAATCTTCATTCTGTGTAACTAATTTTTTTCTCGTGATGGCCTAGTGATTAGTGTCGGCGACTTTTGTGAAAGGATCCCGAGTTCGAACCCTGGTACTGGTATATTAAACAGTTGTTTTCTTCGCCTGGCCAGGTGTTTTGAAATTTAATCAGTCCAATGAATTAATAAGTCCATTTAAGGTTTACATTCTCATACACCTGGCAAAGCAGGCATCTTGAACAAGCTCTCTGTTAGTGAGAGGTGATAAATGATTCTCCCGAGTTTTCGGCGCAAGACGCCTATGAAAAAGTTTATTCCAAATGGTCGCCAGCTATGACGGACGAAATGCTGCATATGATAAAGCCTTTTTATGGTATTTGCTGTGCAGAAATTGTTTGACCCTGCAAAAAGAAAAACGCTCAGATGGAACTGGTCGGTTTATATGTTCTCAGCAACAAATGTGAATATTTCCTGATAAAAGACGAAGTGGTCGCCGGTATTGGCAGAACTGTTATTTTTGGCAGTCCTCGCCTGCTGCCGAAATTCATAGAGTCACCTCTCCTATCGATGGACGGCACTCTCAAAACAGCTCCGAGAGGAGTCCGTCAAGTTTTCATTCATTTCGAATGTATGGATCACATGTTCCCGGGCATTTAATCTCCTCTACCCGACCAAACAACTGAGACCTATTGTTATCTGCTGAAGACCTCCAAAGAATATTTCTAGCATGAGTGGAGAAGACATCTAAAAATCAATAAATCCATAGACTACATAATTCTAGGTTTCACACGGGAATCAGTGTGGCCCACGAAAGTACAAACAGATTTTGAAAAGGCCATGATAGCGAGTGGGCCGCAAAATGTGTTCGAGGATGCTTCTTCCACTATACACAAGCGATTTGGCAAAAAGTGCAGGAAGTTGGTCTCAGCAAGATCTACTGTGATGAGTTGGCCCAATACGAAAATTTGTGCAAAGAATAAGTACTCCAGCACTCGTTTCTGAACTGGACATTGACAACGGGCCGCTAGGAACGGTGACCTAGGATTTAACACCTAGCGAATCACTGGTAGCAACTTGCATGTGACCACTCTCATACTTTTCTTGAGCTAAGATATATTAGATTAATTCACGGTTAGATTTTCTCTAAAATTCATTGCACTCACGTGAGAGAGTCTTCCGTTCTCTTCCATTTTCGTCGACTTTCCCAAGGAATACACTACATGGTTGAAGTGCTTGTAAGAAGTATGGTTTGGTGAAAACAAAGCACTGCCATTTGAAACCAAATTTATAGTTAACTGAAGGTCAGACTTCTCCTGGAGTCTCCTGGAGTTCGAAATCAAATCTTTGTAATCGGGCTTCGGGTGAGAACCCTCCAGTGTTCCACAGTCGGGAAAATAAACAGTCAGCAAAGATGAATTTCGATTCATACTCTCATCTCGATTCGAAACAGCACATCTTCTAAATCCGTGGTATACGCATATCCAAATCTGTCATTCTCAGAGTTAGAATCATTTATCTTTATCATTTGGGTGTGGAAACTGATAGTTTGGGTGAACAGTGACAGAACTGAAAGCGTAAACATCGTGTGTTTATTTTCACAGATTGTAAAATGGTCATGATTTCTGCTTACTTGAGTGTACTTTCCATGATTGTGGTTCACGTAGAGCTGACATAGCTGCGGGATCAGTTCAGAAATCGTTTCGCTTTTTGCAGTAGCTGCGCATTGTGTTGCTTGGAATGGAACAACAGATTACATCCTTTCGTGAATACCTTTCCGCAAGCACTACACACGTAGACATAGGTTGAAGATTCCTTCTCCCGTGGACGGCACTTAACTTAATTAAACCTCTGGTGAACTGCTGGAGGCCGACCATAACTTCCTCCAGCTGCACGTTGTGTGACATATCGTAGCGGGAAAAAATCCTGCCACTCTCGACGGACACTTGTTTTTTCGAGAAAACTTGAGAACTACAACGAAAGCTCAGGGCAGCCCCCTACGAGAATGGCTGTATGAAATATCTACAACTAGTTAAAATAGACTTATTAGGCCATGTTCCTCCGTCACTGCTCTGAGGCGGCAAGCTGAGCTGGTCACTCGTACTCCTCACATTTGGCATCTGGAGTGAATGCACCTTGAACCCTGCACAGTCAGTAAAACAGATATCGCTGATCAACTGATTCCTGAACTTAAATGTCACTTGGATATCCGGAGACGCGCGAATCGTGCTACAGCAACTGCATGGAGTAGCATGTTCCGAGTAGTGACAAAAAACGAGTGAAGCTTAGTGGCGCTCATTCCAATCGACCAGCTATCACAGTCAAGTGAAGAACTACGAGCGAATTTTGAGTTCGAGCATGGCGGATGCCAGTAGCTAACATGCTGACTGCCATTCGAGACACATGATCACGAGATGGGACTCGCTTAACACAGAGGGTGAAGGCTTAAACTCACTACACTACGGTCAACGATATTGATGTGTGTAATTTGCTTACTCTCATTTTACACCTTTTTTCAATAGCCAAAGGCCTCGACTCCTTCTATTTATCCTGCATGACCATATAAGGAGTCTATCAGAGAGTGCCTGCATTCTATTTGCTCATATTTTATGCCCGAAGACAGCCGAATTTCTAAGGCACCGCCTCGTTGCACTCGGGGTTCTGCCTAGTGCTGGCCGTAAGCAGTTCCCTCGCGCGTGGTTCCATCCACCCGCGAGTATTACGTATATGGGTCTCCTGTACTCTCACTTAGTCAACCGTATTTAAACCTATAATGTACCAGTCTTATATTCGAGTGTGTTTCATTAAACTTATATTCACCAAGTGTTGCGGTGCATCTCGCTGTAGACCGACTCTGTCGGCCGACACCCGTCATATAGGCTAAGATGCCTACCAAGGACTCCTTATCCGTATTCCACTTCTAACGGAATCATCAATCCCATTCATTATCATTAGCACCGATTAGCAAGTATCCAAACAAGTTTACTTTCTAATCAGCTCTAGAATAGACGCTAGAATCTTGGATTCAGTACCATGGCCTTGAAGATTCTAATTCATTTTCAAGTTCAGAGTCCAGGAATCTTACATTCATTTCCTCAAAGAAGTCATTCCTAGACAACTAAGGATTCCCGACCAATCAATTCTGAACCACGTTAATATGCCAGAAATGATTACGAGTCAGATTACCGTGTATGGGGGAGGTACCTTTGGTGTTTGGTACGCCGTTCAAGCCCTTGATATCGTCAGACCTACCAGAGACTTCGAGAAATAACTCTTAGAAGCACCGCTTTCATAGACGTTTGATCACGTACGGTGAGTTTCAGTATAGCTGGAGGTTGTTTGTATGTGTGAAACTACACTGGCCAGGTTGAGGCCGAATGTAGTAAAGGTCAGGTCAGCACAAGTAATGCAAGGCCGATGGGTATTGAGTGCTACTTACTTTATGCACTATGTAAATCCCTCAATAGACATTCAGTGAGTTTCCGTATCCCAGGGAGCGTGCTACTTTCGGAAATTTAGCTCACAGTATGCCTCAAGGAGCCAAAGAGTGAACAAAAAGCATCCTGATATATGCTCACTTTCAAAAGCGATGAGAGCAAGCCAGGCTATTTCCGGTCGAAACCTTCAAGGATGCTGCTGAGCTGAGAGGCGAAACATCTCAGTTACCGCCTAGTATGATAAACACGTGCAATGTGAATCGAGCTGTATTTCTTCATTTGGAACAGTTGGTTCCCTTTGCATCTTGATGCATACATTATGTAGATCCACGTTACGTCTCCTGGGATACAAAAAAAAGACAAAATGAAACAATAAACATTCGACTAAATAATGAAGTCACTATTAGGATGGAGAAAAAATAATAGACACTCTTGCAGTATATGCGGAACTAAAAGCTTCAGTCTCTTTCCGTATCGTAAGAAACCATGAAGAAAGTGAACCAGTGCGTGTATATCATCTCGTTCATAGCAGCATCCTACTGTATCATAACTGCACTAGTCGATTATTTTCAGTATGAAACCGTCGCCTCCATATCTCTGACCGAAGAACCACCCAGCAATCATTTTGTGATATGCTCTGCGCATTTCAACGGGCTGATAGATGCCCAGGCTCGCAACTACACGTATGTCCACCGCTTTCTGGGAGAGTATCAAGTATGCAATGAGATTGATCTCAGTCACAACACTTCGTTATCGCCCACAGCATTGATGTCGGATGTGAAAATCTATGCGCTGCAGCATCGTATATATGCGCCATGGCACTTGTCAAGACTCAATTCAATCTATAACTCTTATCCTGTTACAGCTCTCATCTCTGCCAGTGGCGGTTATAGCGTCTTCATAGCGATCGAGAAGCTGCGTATCACACTGATGCCAGTTCCCTACGATACTCAGTGCCGCCATTTTGATAAATACAAATGCATCTACGACTGCAGTCAATTGGCATCCACTTGGATAACATGTTCAAGCGTATGCTCGAAACTGGAATGTGAAACTGCTTACCTCACTACTTTGTCATACACTGCAGTTAGTAGTAGTAATGTATCAAAGCTAGTCATTGGACAAGAAAGCACAGTAAGATCAACTGTATCCGAGGCGAAGATGGATCTTGGATTTATTGTCCTCGACATTCTGGCACTGTTGAGCGTTTTCTTTGGCTTCTCAGTGTTCGCAGTAGCCAAAGTTGTCTATCGCTTTATCGATACAAACCGCAAGCTTGTCAAGAGAATATTGAAACTAGCATGCTTAGTGGGTGGTCTTGCACATTGCGCTTCCATTGTCCAAGACCATCTGAGATTTCGATATTTCACTGAAATCCACCAGGGCGCAGCACTGGCCTCCTTACCGCCGCCTCTATATTCGATATGCACTAACACGATGCCCTCAGATAGACCTTGGGCTGATATAGCGAAACCGCGTTTGGTTGACATGGTCAGAGCGATGTTGATCGCGCGTTTCAATCCACCGCAGCTGATGGTTTTCCGAGCCAAGTCACTGGAAAGATATTCCAATCTAAGCACGTCAACGTATTCACTGAATGGAAAACTGTGCCATCTTCTGAAACCTCCAGAGATGGATCCAGAATATGTTCGTTCTGACGATACCAAGACGGTGATGGGTCACCTTCAACTCGTTTTGGATTTCCAAAAACTGCATTCATCTTGTGAAATTTCGGCACATACCAGCGCTTCCGATATAAATCGAGGAGATATTCATATGAAGGCACACTCGCAAGCAATGTTCCAAAATACATATCTTCAAACCATCCAGTTGCCAAGCCCTTACAAGACCGCTTGCCAAAAATATGGACATGGTACTCTCAAAGCACTCAAGTCACGTATCCACTGCATCAATGTCTGTGCTCTTCGGCATTTCAAAGCATTGCATCCCAATCAGCATCCCGTGAGCATTCCGATACATAATGATAGCGATAGATCAATCATTAGAGGCGATGCCAAACAGCATATAAGTCTATGCCGTATGAAGTATTGTCGCTGGGCTGACTGTGACCGCGAGCGATTTAAATTTTACAAGTTACGCGACAGTTATCTAACGGATCACGTTATTATCGAAGTCGCTTCTCCAGCGTATGAAGTTTATCAGCTTCGTGATGTTCCTATCGCTCTAATAAGTGATACTTTGCTGTTCTTATCTAGCACGATAAGTTTCTGGGCTGGTGTGAGCATATTACAAGTTTTCCGCAGTGTCCGAAAAATATTCAGAATTAGGATGTCGAAAAAATCTCGACGTAAAGCTTTCAAGATATTTCGTCACACTGTCGTTGCAATAGGATTGTTCGTTCATGTTTCGTTGGCACTGAAGAAGTTCCTAGCATATGAAACCTTGACCAGAGCTTACTCACGGCCAGCCTCTAATTATTCGCCTTTCAGGTTAATACTAATCGAGGATTGGGATACTTCTTGCTCAAACAATGGCCGTTGCAGCCTGGCAGAGGCGATTGAAAAGGAGAACCAGAACTTGATACACTCGAAATATCTAGTGAAACATTTTTGGAACCGGAACTTGCAGACAAATAATTGGTTTGAGATGAATGTAGCTCAAATTTCAAAGACTTACGTTTACTTTTCCAAGCTAATTATAACTGAACTCAATCCAAGTCCTCATTTTGAAATCCCGACCCCTGACCAGATAATTGCATCTGGATCATCGGCCGTATTCAAAATAGATCTTTCCATACAATACGTACTATATTTCTACGTGGTCGACTCTGTTGACGAGATTGATGCAAGTTCAGCTCGTGCCGGAACTACTGTATTGAATCCTGGGTGTCAAGTCATCTATGAATTTGAAGGCGTCAAAATCAGCTCACTGTCAGCGCCATATCACTTGGATTGCTATGACTATTCCAAACATGGAGTCAAGACGCAAAAGCAATGCTATTACAGCTGCCTGGAGAAGCGGTTTTTCAATATTCACAACAAAACAAGCAGCGCCTTCAGACCCCTACGTATGAAACAACTATCTCAATCGATCGAGGGTTCACTCGGAAAACAGTTCTTGACTGATGACTCACAAGTGTCGCATTGTCATAACCTGTGCAAGAAACCTGATTGCCGCTCAAATGTGTTCATCACACGACAAAACTCCATAGGGAGACCCAATACTGAAGTATCAAGTATCACCGTGAACGCCCAAAGCCATGAAACAAGCATCACGCACTTGCCCAAGATGGCCATGAGTCAGTTCGTCATGTACTTAGGAGCAACCCTCGGTCTCTGGTACGGCGTTTCTTTTCTGGATAGCGCTAGACTCATTACCTATATAGAAAGAGTGCTTTTCTGAACATGAGGCCAGGAATGATATTTATCAGTATATTACAGTTATGGCTGAGCTGACTCACGTTAGTACCCTAAGCAAGCGAGCCATCGAAAGAGCCCGGAAACATTGTTCTAGTGAATCACGTCGCGGGCCCGGTTGGCAGACGGGCGGGCCAAGGGACCTTTCGAGAAAAGTTTGCAGCTCTGCGCATTTCGTCGCACTCATAGTTTGGTCTATGGTGGTCTGTTTGTTATACACCTTTCCCATAGAACTTGATGAAAACGGTGATAAACCAGAATAATCTGGCGAAATCCACTAGATTCGAAGCAAAGAGGAGCCTTCCGTTCATTGAGTTTCTTTCCCGAATATTAATTCATGAAATAAATCTGAAAAATGATTCGAATAAATTCTTGACAAATTAAAAATGGCGCGAAATGTGACCGCTGCGCGACAGTCAGGAAACCATTGCGCAGCTGTCCGCACAACGGCCCATTCAGCCCGCGGGCGGGCGGGCACTGGCCGACTGTTGCAAAGAGTCTGCAGCTTCCACTGTACTAAATCACGCTTGCGCAGTAGTCGTCACCGGGCGGTCTTGGGCGGCCCGACGACAATGATCTCGGGCCCGGGTGGGATCGGACCAATGAAGAGCGGCCCGATTTATCCTTTATTTTGCCAGTATAATGTAAGCCACACTGAGCCTCAGGTTGTGTTGACTATTTCTGGACTCACTCAACAGACTCCGCCTTTACAAATATTTCAAGGCGAGGTGACAGCAATTACCGAAGAGACACGTGCAAGGGGCGTTCTCGGCGCACTTTGAACTGATTGCGCTGATCGACTCATTTTCCTGAGCTGAATTCGGCACCATCTTAATTTTAATCTATCAGTAAAATAATTCCTAAATCGTCAGGTCAATATTAAATAAAATAAATGGATTAGAAAAAACAACACTAGTCTGAGGCACCTCTGGGTATTTCGGACGGACTTCGCCCACTCGATCTCGTCAAAATTATCGTTCTGTTTGACAAATTACTCTAAGGCACGTGTTGGATGCTTTTCTGAAAAATATGTTATTGTATATTTTGTAAATGGAGCTCAAATGTGTTGGACATTCGCTGTGCAATTGAAGGCGACGAAAAAGTAAAAATCTTCACTTCGGTAAACATATTACGCCTCTGCTCGATACGTTGGACACGGGGAAGCAAGCTGAGGTGCTGCAGCTTCACAATTCATTATAGGAAATGACACATGCGCAGTACATATCGAATCAGGCCGCTGGATCGAAACGTTTTCGAGTTTGGAAAGCCGAGGAGTCACGAAGTATCAAGAAGGCCTGAATACGTGCACAGAATTTAGTTGTGGTTTCTTCGTCGAGCGGCATGTCGTTTAGTTTCCATAATGGCCTCATATGTACATACGTTTTCCGTCTCCTTGGATGCGGAAGACACAATTAAACAATAGACCATATTTAGCAATACTATATGAGGACTCGAAGTTTCAGCTTACTGTTTCTAAGGCAAGCATGAAAAAAGTTAACCAGTTAGTTTGTTTCATTTCGTCCTTAACTGCATCCTACTTTATCATAATTGCTTCGATCGATTACTTTCTCTATGAAACGTATACTACCATATCATTAGCTAGAGAGCCTCCAAACAATCATTTCGTAATATGTTTTGCGAATCCGGAAGCCTTGATCGATGCCCAGGTTCGCAGCTATACTAGCGTCCACCGCTTTCTGGGAAAGTATCAACAATGCAGTGAGCTTGATATCCGTTCCAGCACTTCGTTGACGTCCACGGTATCAAGGTCAGATATGAGAATCTTTGCGCTAAATCATCATACTTATGCGCCATGGCAGTTGTCAAGACTCAGTTTAATCTACAGTTCGTATCCGATTGAAGACTCTGCTAGCATTGACCTTCACATAGCTTTCCAGAAGCTGCGTATCGCATTGATGCCACTTCCTTACGATACTCAATGCCACCATTTTGATAAATACAAGTGTATCTACGACTGCAGTCAAATGACAGCCAAGTGGATAACCTGTCTACGCGCATGCTCGAAACCAGAATGTGAAACTGCTTACCTTTTCACTTTGTCGCATAGTGCGATTACTGGTAGTAATTCGTCTAAACTAGCCATTGAACAAGATAGTACAGTAAGATCGACAGCTGCAGAAGCCAAGATGACTATTGCGTTCTTTGTACTTAACATTCTTGGACTCTTGAGCGTTTTCTTCGGCTTTTCAATGCTCGAAGTAGCGACAGTTGCTCGCCGCTTCTTCAATTTAAAGCTCCAGATGGTCAAGATATTACAAATATTATGCTTCGCAGGTGGACTGCTTCACTGCCTATTCATCATCCAAGACCACTTGCGATATTGCTATTTCACCGAAGTTCACCAGGGGGCACCACTGGTCTCCTTACCACAGACTATGTATTCGATATGTGTTGATATGATGCCGTCGACTAGACCGTGGTCTGAGATGGTGAAACCTCGTTTTACTGATGTGATCGAGTCAATGTTGAAAGCGCGTTTCAATCCACCACAGCTGATGGGCTTCACAAACAAATTGCTTGAAAGATATTCGAAACTCCAGCACGTCAACATATTCACTGAGCGGAAAGTTATGCTATCTACTTAGACCGCCAGAAAATAATTCAAAATATGTCAGTTATAATAATGTCATAGCGTTTCTGGGTTATCTTGAACTCAGTCTCGGTTTCACGAAACTATACTCATCTTGCGACATAGTTGCACATGTCAACGCTTTTGATATCAAGGAAGAAGACATCCAGATTAAAGCACAGCGGCAAAGTACGCTTCAAAATACGTATCTTCAAACCGTCCACTTGCCAAGCCCCTACAAGTCCTCTTGCCAAACATACGGCAAAGGCGCTCTGGAGGCCTTCAAGTCACGCAGCCATTGCGTCAATCTCTGTGCTCTTCGACATTTCAAAACCTTGAATCCAAGTCAACATCCTTTGAGCATTCCAATATTTGATGATAGCGATAATTCAACTATTCGAGGCGAGGCTCAGCAATATATCAATTTATGCCGAGTGAAACATTGCCGTTGGACTGATTGCGAAAGAGAGCGGTTCCAACTATACAAGTTACGTCAGATTTTCAAGCAGGATATTCTTCGTATCAGTGTTTCTTCTCCAAGCCATGAGATTTATCAGCTCCACGACGTTCCTATCACTTTAATCAACGATACATTGTTACTTATATTAAGTACGATAAGTTTCTGGTCTGGCGTAAGCATATCACAAGTTCTCAGCAGTATCAGAAAATTTTTCAGAAAATTCAGATCGAAAAAACAGTATCGCAAAGCATTCAAAATATTCCGTCACACCATTATTGCCTCAGGGTTGTTTGCCAACATGCTGATGGCACTGAAACAGTTCTTAGCATATGAAACCTTGAGCACAGCTTACTCTCAACCATCGTCTAGTTATTCACCTTTCAGCTTAATACTGATCGAAAAGTGGGCTACTTTTTGCTCAAACAATGGCCGCTGTAGGTCGCCAGAGGCGGCTGAACTTGCAATCCGATACTCGAAACGATCGGACGATCTAGTGATTAATATCTGGAGTCGAAATGTCGAGACGAATTCTTGGTTTCAGATGAACGTTTCGGGAATGTTGAAGACTTACGTACATGCTTCAAATTTTATCTTAACTGAACTAAATCCAAGTACACGTGTTGGAATTCCATCCCCTGACCAACTGGTGGCATTTGGATCATCAGCAATTTTTCGATTGGATGTTTCCGTATCTGAAGAACTTTGGTTCTATGTGGTCGACTCAGTTGACCAGATCGACTTAAGTTCATTGAGTGCCAGTAGTATTGCGGTGGCTCCTGGATGTAATATCATCTACGAATTCGAAGGTGTTCGGATAAGCTCCCTGTCAGCTCCGTATCACCTTGATTGCTATGATTATTCAAGAGATGGAGTTAAGACGCGAAAGCGATGCTTCTACAGCTGCTTGGAGAAGCGATTTTTCAGTATCTACAACGGAACGAGCAGCGCATTCGGATCACTACCAATAGCAGAGCTATCGCGATCGATCGAAGGTCCACTTGCAGTACAGTTTTTGATGGATGAATCAGAGCTCTTACATTGTCGAAAGCTATGCAGCAAATCTGATTGCCGCTCAAATATGTTCCTCACAAGACAAAACTCCTTAAGCAAACCTGCTAACGGCACGAGCATCACGGTGAATGCGCAGACTCACGAAACAATTATCAAGCATGTTCCCAAGCTGGTCACGAGTCAGTTTGTCATGTACTTGGGAGCTACCTTCGGTCTTTGGTACGGTATTTCTTTTCTTAACATAGCTAGGCCACTAATCTTTTTAGAAAGCTTGATTTTAAACTCTAACGATATATGATTCGCATCAATTTGTGTTAATGAGTTTGAAGGGAACCAGGGGTTGTATGCAAAGTGCTTTTTGTTTTATTGGTCAGAGTTAATGTTGTCTGACTAACTTCTAATTGAAGACTGAATTTACATAGAGAAATGCAGCTCTAGTTATACTCAAATAGAGTGCTGCTACAAGTGGTCAAAGTTTGAGTGACCTGCACGTGTTTCCGCTAGCTTCGCCTAGCGCTTTAGTTTGACCTTCGGTCAAGTTAGTTTAGCTTTAGATTTTGTGTGAGTAGGTTGTGTGTGAGTGCGACAGCATGGTTTTCGAATAGTGGTAAGTACTGAAACTCTAATGTGCTACAAGTTCATCATGTAGGTGAAGTACGATTGGTAACTTTCACGGCTTATACATGCTAGATCTCGTAGAAAAAAAGCATCGACTCTTAAAAATCCCCCTTTGAAGCACATCTACCATTGGCCTGATAAGATAGAGCTTCCACTACTGAATGGCTCATGCGCAGTACGTCAATTGACGTCATCGGAAGGGTACGTGTGACTTGATTGAAAACTCCACAGGTGCAGGCGGGGCCAGGCGGCGTAAAAGTCGCCCGTTTCACCCTCTATTATCTGCCCAATGAATTGCTAGACTGGCAAGTATTGAATCGACAAAGTCTGCAATTGAGACTGAATAAGGTCTAGCGATCAACACGGCCAAGGTTTGGGTTGGCCGTGGCCTTCCGTAGCCGCAAAAATTGAGAAAAATCTTGGCCGGTCGACACAGGCGTGTTAGCCGTGAATATTGTCGGCCGAAGCTATTGAAGTGATGTTAGAACAGCTGATCACTTCCACCCACACGTCCAAGACGTTTCATGCCCGTAGCCGGCCGTGGCTGATACCCGATTTCATTTTGCAACGTACTTGCAAGTGGAGCAGAAACATCACTCATGGTGTCCGCTGAATCATTGATGCAGTTGTTTGCAGTTATCTTAGCTGTCAATAGTCTCATGTAGATTTATCAGACAACATACGTGCTCAAACCTCAACTATGGTTGTCCTCCTTTGGCTGTACCAAGGAATGCTAGGCGCAGATTGCTTGAAATGTATGTGATTCAGAAATCTCTATAGAAACAAAAACAGAGTGAAACGAAACAGTAGGTTTTGTGTTACATTAAGTGCAGTCGTCAGTTTATTCAACATTGGGAGTCGCAATGCGGATCACCACCATCTTGGTTCAGGTTTGCGCCTCCGTGGCAGCAACATACTACATAGTAGCGTCTTTAATCAGCTATTTCAATTATGCGACAGTGACTTCTATATCGTTAGTCGAAGAACCGCCTCACAATCAACTTGTCCTATGCTCTCGCAAAACGTTTACTGGGATGGAAAACTACACCAATGTTAGGCGTTTCTTGGGCGAACATCGAATGTGCTGTGACACTGTTTTTCCGTTCCACACTTGCTCCCGACGGTTTAGTATCACCGCTAATATGAAGATCTACGCCTTTCAGCACCGAAATTACATGCCTTGGCACTTGTCCAGGCTGAGTTTCATCTATGGGTCGTTTCCTGTCGTACCTGCACGGGTTTCAGATGTCGAATTTCACATAGAATTCGAGAAGTTGCGATCATCTTTGATGCCAGCTCCTTATGATACTGGTTGCTACGATTACGATCAGTACAAGTGCATCTACGACTGTAGCCAACTGCTTGCAAATTCCACAAGGTGCCTACGAGCATGCGCCAAACCCGGATGTCGCACTATGCACCTATCTACTTTGTCGCACACCACGATTGGAACCAACACTTCGTCTCGGGTGGTATTAAACCAAAATAACATGGTTAAATCCACTGTGTTCGAGGCGAAGACGAACCTTTTCTTCGTTGTACTCAACGTTCTTGGACTATTTGGCGTTTTCTTTGGCTTCTCCATGCTCGACGTAGCCGACACGATCTGGAGTTTATTGGCAACAAGGTGGACAGTGGTCAAGAAAATATTGCAATCAACCTGCTATGTGTGCGCTGCAACTCAGTGCTTGCTCATCGCCAGGGACCATCTGCAATATCCACATGTGACCGAAGTTTACCAGGGTGGGATTAGCGTGACACTACCGAAGAGTTCGCTCTCGGTATGCTTCGACTTTCAGCTCACCGACAAGCCATGGGCAGAGACAGCAAAACCACGTTTCACGGATGAGATAGAAGCGGTGGTGATAACAAAATATAACGGCTCAGAAATAACGTTTGTTCGAGATGAATCTCTGGCGGACTTTGAGAGGAAGTATGTGTCTACATACTCGTTGAACGGAAAGTTCTGCTATCTTCTAAGTACACCAGTAGAAGATCCTGATCTCATGTGGGTAGACAAAACATGGATGAAGCTTGATCGTCTTGAACTAGCACTGGTGCTGCAGAGCGATTCGGTAATGTACGAAATATCTGCCTATGCTCATAGCTATGACATATCGCACGAAGATCTTAGAGTTACAACGCCGCCAGATGCAGCACTTCAAACTACGTATCTCAAAATCGTTACCTTGCCGCAGCCCTATAAAACAGATTGTCAAAAATATGGCCAAAGCTCACTCAGCGACTTCGAGTCTCGCACTCACTGCATCAATACTTGTGCTCTCAGCCGTTTCAAAGCTTCACACCCTGGACAACATCCAATCAACATTCCCATATTCAACGGCAGCGACGAGTCGTACATTGCCGGTGACGCTCAAGGATACTTGGATCTATGTCGTCACATGAACTGTAGATGGAGGAATTGTGAAGAGGAGCGTTTCAACTTTTATGCTGTTCGTCAACGTAAGCATCAAACGAAAACCACAATTGTCGAATCTGCTATGTATTTCGTCTTTGAGTTCCGTGACGTCCCCATTACTAATATCAGCGACACCTTACTGATTCTTATTAGCACGCTGGGATTCTGGACTGGTGTCAGCACTCTACAACTGCTACGTAGCACCAAAAAGCTGATGCGACTGATGAACGCAAAACGTTGGCACCGGAAGGCATTGAAGAAAATTCGTCAGACACTGCTAGTGCTGGGCTTGATTGTGAACCTCTACACAGCCCTTGAAAAGTTTGTGGCCTACGAAAGCTTGAGTCAAGCCTATTCACAACCTGCGGCTCGCTTGTCGCCAATGAATCTCTTCTTTCTTCAACCTTCAGGACTTGCTCACTGTCCAGATACTGGATGCGAATCGGCCGACTTTGATGTCTTGGCAACCCAATACTCAAGGCGATCGCACGACCTCTTGGGCCGTGTCTGGAGTCGAGACTTTGAACGAAATGTCTGGCTTGATCGAACCTTCTGATGGAAGAGCTCAAGACATAAAAACTTACGTATTCCAGACTGCCAATGTCATCACAGAACTGGAGTCGAGCAAGTATTTAGCTACTCTTCAAGCTGAACACGTTGTCGCATCTGGTGATATGGCAGTCTTGGCCGTTGAAATCGTGGCGCGATTTTTCTTCAGTTTCGCGGTTGCTGAATCTTTTGAAGATATGGATTTCACTGACGCAGGTATTGCATCCACTGAAATAAACTTCCGGTACTTCAACATCTACAAGTTTGAGGGCATGCGCATAAACTCCCTTGCTGCTCCTTACGAATCTGACTGCGTTGATTATTCGGAATATGGCTATGGAACGAGACAACTCTGCTATGTCCACTGCTTGCAGAAACGGTTTTTCAGTATTCACAACAAATCGAGCAGCTTAATCCATCCCATACCTGTTGAAGAGCTGACGGCATCGAGTGAGAACGAGGTCGCCTTCAACTTTTTGACCGAAGGCTCAAACGTCGCCCATTGTCGACGGCTATGTAGCAAAAAGGATTGCCAGACAAGTGCGCTGATCACGCGACAAAATTCTCTTCGGAAACATAATGCGACAATCATTTTAGTTAACGCTCAAGCTCACGAAACAATTATCACACACGTGCCCAAAATGATCATGAGTGAGTTCGTCATGTATCTTGGCGGCACCTTTGGCATTTGGTATGGACTATGTGCTCTAGACCTAGTGAAACCTGTGATGTTCTTTGAAAACTTAGTATTTGGTACACGCACTTGACAACCTTCTTATTTTTCACGTTCTGCACTGATCTATGCACTTGTTGAATAAAAGTTCACCCTAATCTAAACGTGGATATTATATTCTATTATTATGAGCAGAACCATCCATCCAATCGTACAGTGATGGCGATGCTTCACAAACCAACCAGGTAGGGTTGCTTAGTTTTCATTTTTTCTAAAACTAATTCGTAAATTAAATAAATTAAGATAAATTAACCGAGCGTAAATTAATATTAGGCAACCCTATAGTTGCTTATCTTTCAATTTTGAATTTATTAATTAGTAAATCAAATAAATTAAAATTCGTATTTTAAAAATAAGCAACCCTACAACCAGGTGGTTTCGCAGTATGCTCTATAAGCTTCGCAAATAATATCTCAAGGTCCAATATACCAGGTTGTTGACTTCGGTTTGCTTGTGTCAAATAAAAACAAATATTGCGACTTGTGGATCGCCCGGCTTGGTACACCTCTGCCGCCGGCCAAAATGTTATAGATATGCAAAGTACCGAACCATGATTCATTCATGTCTTGCCAATGTAACTATGGAAATGGAACAAAACCAGCCATAACAAAGAATATCAAGCTTCTTGTGTGCAGAACACGGAGCGAGATGTCCAGTTGAAGAACACCATGAAGATGTTCGAAATCGTAGTGCAGGCTGGCTGCTCGCTAGCAGCATCGTATTACATCGTAGCTGCTTTGTTGGACTACTTTGCTTACGAAACGGTCACCTCAATATCATACACCGAAGAACCAACGTATCGCGCTGCCATAATGTGTGGTAGAAAGAGTTTTCCTTCGATGTCGAATTTTTCTCATGTGAAAAGCTTTTTGGGAGAATATCGCAACTGCGAAAAGAGTTTCATGCCTTTAGAGCTGATGCATGATATGAGAGTTTATGCTTTCCAACAGCCTGAATTCATGCCATGGCACTTGTCCAGGCACACCTTGATCTACGGCTCTTACCCTGTTCGAACTGATCCGGGCAACGGTGTCCAGATATTTGTCTACTTTGAGAAGCTGCATTCCAAGCTGTTGCCAGCACCTTACGATACTGACTGCCATGGCTACGATCAGTATGAATGTATCTACTATTGCAGCCAGAGGTCCGTGAATTTGACGACGTGTCTTGACCGCTGCTCGAAGTCAGCATGTGAGGCTGTGTATTTCTATACTTTGTCTCATGCTACGATAAGTGGTGAAATTCCTTGTCAGCTGCAGAGTCATCAAGATAGTCGGGTACGTTTAACTTTATCTGAAGCGAAGATGAACGTCGAATTCATCGTGCTCAATGTCTTTGGACTCCTGGGAGTCTTTTTCGGCTTATCAGTGCTGAGCGTAGCCAACGATGCCTGGAAAATATTCGCCTCACGGAAAAGATTAGGCAAGAAGGTTCTGCTATTGATATGCTTTGTATGTGCTGTGGCTCAAGGAATTCTCATTATGCAAGATCATCTAAGGTATCCTCACTTGACCGAAGCTTATCAGGGAGCCGATCTGATTCAACTGCCAGTAGCCATTTTTTCGATATGCCTGACCTTGAGAAATTTCAATCAATCGTGGGCCAACACCTTCAAGCCTCGGCTAGGCTGATCAGATTAATTCTATGAGCATAGTACATCATAACACACACGACGTTTTGAAACTTCGAACTGATAGCTTGAGAGATTTCGAAAGGGCAAGTGTCTCGACATACTCCCTGTATCGCCGAATCTGCTACCTTTTCGGTACGCCAGAGAAACGTTTCGGAGCCGAAAGTGTCGATAGGAGAGGCGTTTCTAGTGATCTACAGCTCCTAATCGGATTCAAGCATTGGTATCATATATTGAACGAAATCTCGGTCTACAGTAATGAGTATGATATCAAGGAAGAAGATAACCGAATTCGGTCGGGCTGGACGACTTCGTTTCAGAATACGTATCTGCAAACGACCAGCTTGTCAAGTCCTTACAAGACGGCTTGCCAGAGATATGGCCAAGGTGCTCTCAGAGCCTTCAAGTCACGTAGACACTGCATAAATATTTGCGCTTTACGCCTTTTCAAAGCATCGAACTCCAATCATCATCCACTCAATATGCCAATATTTGATTACAATGACACCTCTCTTGTGGAAGGCAATGCCCAAGAGTATATTGATGAG
The DNA here is from genome assembly GCA_022750525.1 of Halotydeus destructor. NCBI lineage: Eukaryota > Metazoa > Arthropoda > Arachnida > Trombidiformes > Penthaleidae > Halotydeus > Halotydeus destructor. The sequence goes on from JAIUWE010000045.1 coordinate 27,151, forward strand.
TGCATGGAGAAAACTTGTCGCTGGATTGACTGTGAAAAAGGACGATTCAAGCTCTACAACTATCGACAGCTATATATGGGACATCTGATTCAATTCAGCGTCGCCTCTCCCGGACATGAGATATATCAGCTACGCGATGTTCCCTTGACGCTCATGAGCGACACCATACTGATCCTCATCAGTGCGATAGGCTTCTGGACTGGCTTCAGCATGCTGCAGCTAATTCATAGCACTAGAAAAATCTTCAGGCTTGTTACGAAAAGCAAAATATTCCGCAAGACCTTCAAGACATGTCGTACCTTTCTTCTTGTGCTAGGATTAACTTGGAACCTGTCAGCGGCCATGCAAAAGTTTTTGTCATATGAAACCTTGAGTCAAGCTTACTCACAACCAACGGCCAGTTACTCTCCATTCAGAGTTGTACTGGTTCAGCTTAACGAATACTATCAGTGTCCGAACAATGGCCGCTGCACGTCGGCAGAGGCCCAACAATTTGCTCAAGAAAATTCTAAACAGCTGAGCGAACTGATCCGTGCTTTCTGGAGCCGAGATTCAGACAAGACCACTTGGCTGCAGACATCTATGAATGCTGCCGAAATGACTAAAACCTACATATATTGGCAGAAATTCGTCATTACAGAAATTGATACTAGTGTACAGATTGGTATTCCGACGGCCCAAAATCTCATAGCATCTGGATCAATGGCTACTTTCAAGATCAACCTTTCTGTGATAAGGCAAGTGATTGTTTTCGTTGTCTACTCTCTTGACCAAATCGATATAACCACGGTTACTGCGAAATCAAAGTTTGTGTATATTGAGTGTGACGCCATTTTGAATTTCGAGAGTGTTAGTATGAGCTTACTCTCGAAGCCATATTCGGATTGCCTTGACTACTCAAACTTTGGCTACAGAACACAAAAAACGTGCTTTATGGGCTGCTTGGAACAGCGATTCTTCAGCATCCACAACCGCACGAGCAGCTACTTCAGGCCAATATCCATAGAACTGATTTGGCAATCTCTTGAAGATACAACAGGCAAAGAATTTCTTTCAGACACAAACGCTGAGTTTTGTCGAAAGGTATGTAGCAAGTCAGATTGTCAATCGAAAAAGATTATGACGCGACAGAGCTCACTTCGCAAGCTTGTCAACAGCACAAGCATCACAGTGAACGCTGAAACTCATGAAACAAGTATTAAGCATATGCCCAAGACTACCATGAGCCAGTTCGTCATGTATGTGGGCGGAACCTTCGGAATATGGTACGGTTTGTGTGTGTTGGATTTTGTCAAACTTGCCACATACTTTGAGAACTTACTCTTGGGCGTAGAGGTGGAGACCGTGGTGAAGCTCAAGACTGTATCCCCAACCGTGCCCGTTATCCGCGGTAAGAATATGCCAGATATTCGAAGAAATACCAACTTTGCCCATATATACTCAGAAGCAAGTACTTGACGATTTTCAGTTTTTCACATGTTGAACGATGTTTATACACAGAACCGAGACTCTGCCACAGTGAGAACAAGTTCAGTGATGACCAATTTTGAATATTCTACACTAGTATTTTAAACAAGACTGGTCTTAACTTAATTAATAGTCCAAATAAATTCCTGTTTCGCTAGCTTTCCTCGAAATGTTTGTGCGACAGTTCGAAATACACAAACGGTCCCTCACATTTTCACCTTACTGCACATGTTCGCCGTCAGTACACAAGTCGAATATTTTTCCTCTGCTTTTCATCATCTTTAGATTGGACAATTTAACCAGTTTCATAATATGAACAGATGTCTATGCAAGCTTGTATACCAAGCATTAGAAGTGCCGTCTAGAAGACCTCAGATTCTATCATGTAGCTCGACTCTATTACTCAACTACCAGCAAGAACGCAACGCCGGACACTCGAAGTGGCAAAATATTCGTCATACTAAAGAAGCAAATGACGCCAAGAAAGGAGATACAGCCAACAAGTATTCTCATCTAGTACGAAAGTTGGTCTTAGAAGGTGGCCCTGATCCCAAGCTCAATGGCAAATTGGCTGATTTGATTGCTACGGCGAGCAAGCTGGGTGTCTCCAAGGCAACCATAGAACGGGCCATCAAGCGGGCCATTGATACTAAGGTGGAGAAAGTGATCATAGAAGTTCTGGCTCCTGGTGGTGCCTTCTTGTTGGCGGAAGCGGAAACGGACACTCCGGTGGACCTGAAGTATCAGGTCAAGGTGGCCCTTAGGAAGTACAAGAAAGATGGCGCCGCCATCCTGAGGAAGGGTGTAGCTGAGCACTCCTTTGCCCAGAGAGGCGTGGTCAAGATTAGTAGGAAGACGAAAGATGGTCAAGATATTGGCCTCGAGAGGGCCGAAGAGATCGCCATCGAAGCCGGTGCTGAAGAGGTCAAGGAAAGTGACAATGAAGACGAAGCTCATGTCTGGCTTCTTGAAACGGACCCGAATGACATGTTTGCGGTGAAAGGGAAAATCGAAAAGTCATTTAGCGACGTAGAGATTATCGAGTATGATTCTATTTATATTGCGCATCAAACTGTCCCTTTGACTGATGAGCAACTGGAAAAAACGTCAGAACTGTGTGATGCGCTGAACGAAGTACAAGATATCCAGCGGGTTTACGACAATATACAGTGAATAGGATAGTAATTTATACAAATTAAGTGACAACGTGATCATTGCTGATGTAATATAATCGTTATTAAAGGTTTATTCTCGCTGGCTACTGAAGAACTGCGACAATAGTCAACACTCAATTGAATGGCTGCTCATTGTGAACTGAGGATGACAGGTAGACGAGACATAGCTGTCTCATAACATGATTGACAACAATGGCGACACACAATCGAGATATTTAATCAGAATGAATATGATTTGACAAATGATACTCGAAGATAAACAAGGACCACCCGCTCATTGCGAAGCCGGTAATAATAACATTGACATAATTTCAAATCGATAAATGTATATGGAAACGAAGACTGGCAAGTGAAGCACCTTCAGTGGTCAGTGTGTTCCTGCTTGATTGGCTGATAATCTTGAAATTGCATGAGCCGTGCATCCGGTTGACAGTTGTCCACTTCGCTGACCCCATGGGAGTTGAGAAGGTCCTTCAGAAAGTCGAACTCCTTGCTGAGCACTTCGATTCGCTGATGCAAGGTTGAATTCTCAGCTTGCAACTTGTTCACCCTCTCGACGGTGGCCTGAGTCTTCTCCTTGGCCTTGGAACGGCTCTTCTTCACGGCCTCGTTGTTCCTCTCCCTCCGCTTCCGGTACTCGTCGCTGTTCTTGTCCAGTGGCGTCTTGCGGCGGCCACTCCTTGACCCATCGGGCCCAGCGCCGTCGGAGGAGCCTTCCGACGAGTAGCCGTTCACTGACGTCGCTTGGCCTGACATGCTGGACATTCTTCGAAACAGTATTGGAAAAGCAGTGACTTGACAGAGTAGAAGTACTGAATCAGCCAAAACAAAGATGGTTGACACAAGATTCTGGCAGGAAATGTGTTGCAGCTATGACGAAAGCTGAGCTTCAACTGGTATGTCGAAATGGAAGGTACTGGCAAGGGTATTATACTTGTTTCTGAAGAAAACATAGATTACAAGTGTGTTGCAACAAGATGACGCAATAGCGTTCAACTGCAAAAACACAGTGAGGGTGAGTCAACATGAAGGCACTCCTTCTCTGTGCGCATGTTTCATCCTTGACGTCATTCCTTCGCCTCGCGTCAGCTCCATCTCGCGGCCATTTCTCGGCTCATTCTGGTCAATTACACTAAGTGGAATACACTTGCCAAGCCCAATGATTTATTAATTGCTATTATTGCTCATGGCTCTCGTTCTCAGAATTTATCATTACGGCTCTCCTTTATCCGTATTTAATGTTGACGTGAAATATTAGCTGCAATAACAAAGGAGATAAAAATTAGTTTTATTTCACTCCTCGCATTAGAGTGCGTCATTTATTATAAGAAGATGGCTGATAATTACAGAGATCAAATTATGTCACAGTGATTAAAACTGTTGAGCTTGCATGTAGCGGCTAATTGGCATCGGCGATAAGCTCATCGTCAGCAACGATCCGGTTATGGGCGTCCTTCATGTGCGATACATATATACATCTAATTATATCGGCTTCTTTGGTCAGTATATCAATCTCTCGAAGTAGCTTCTCATTACTCGCCGACAGCTGGTCTATGGACTCAAGGGTTTCCGACAATTTACATCTCGATTTGGCGCGACTTTTCTTGACTGCTTCATTATTCCGTTCTCGCTTCAAACGGTAGTCGCCGCCATCTTGGCTCCGTAATCCACTGGCCCGAGCTTTCTTGGAGCCACTGGATGAAGATAAGGTGGATGACAGTGATGAAAGAGAGGAATGTGTTGACGATGACGACGACTGACTGGATAAATCGAGTGCAACATCATCCGAATCGGTAGACGATTTAGCTTTTCTCTTGCACCTTCGCTTGTCCATCTCGCCGAATCCCTTGGTCATCAACCTAGCTTATATACCACAGTCTACAGAAATTTACATTGAATATAAAGATGAGGTACACTGGAAAGTGAAATAACTTGATTTAATGCTTTTGTAACAAAAAGAATGATGATGAAATCATGAAAATAAATGTGAGCAGAGCAATGCAATATTTTACGCTGGCTTCAGCGCCATCTAGGAAACCAGAAGCTAGTAGCGACATCTAGCGACAGAATGCAACCAATTGCGTGCGTTTGTTTACGATTTTTTCGCAAATAGTTTCCAAATGCCGAAACAAGAATGTATATTTTTACTTCCATGCTCTCAGCACTCAGGTTCTGTTCTTTCAGAACGAGCACACGCTGCCGCTTGTTGACGTAGTTTTTAGTCAAGTCTAGTCTAATTGATAGCGAGCAAAACATGGGCAGTGATGGGCCGTCCTTGTCCACAGTGGACTACATCGTCTTTGCCCTTTCACTGGCCTTGTCGGGCATCATAGGGCTGTATCACTTTTTCGTGGGTGGCACACAGTCGAACAAGCAGTACCTTCATGCCAACAAGTCCATGGGCATCGGACCGGTCGCCATTTCCCTAATGGCGTCCTTCATGTCAGCCGTGACGTTGCTCGGAGTACCAGCTGAAAACTACACATATGGAACCCAATTTCTTCTCATCAATGTTTCGTACATCATCGGAACACCCATATGCAGCCATATTTTCTTACCTGTCTTCTATGAGCTCAACCTAACAAGTGCATATGAGGTACGAGGATACCTAAAGTTCGCCATGCTACTAATTTTATACCTTTCTTAGTACCTCGAGAAACGATTCAATCGAACAGTTCGATTGTCAGCATCGATAGTATTCATGCTGCAAATGACCCTCTACATGGGCATCGTCATCTACGCTCCAGCATTGGCCTTGTCGGCCGTCACCGGCATCGGCAAGTGGTCGGCCATATTCTCCGTGGGCCTTGTGTGTACCATCTACTCCGCTCTTGGTGGTATCAAGGCAGTCCTGTGGACGGATGTCTTCCAGTCGGCGCTCATGTTTGCCGCCGTCATCCTTGTCGCCATCCGCGGAGTGGTGGTAGTGGGCGGTGTGGGCCGAGTCTTGCAAATTGCCAATGACGGAAACCGTATAGAATTCTTCAAGTAAGTCTCACTCTGAAACGTTGTTACTGAGCAGTAAAACCTACTTTCTCTATCAGCATGGACTTGGACCCAACGACAAGGCACACTGTATGGTCATTGGCGTTCGGCGGTATCTTCATTTATTGCTCGTTATATGGCGTCAATCAAACCCAGGTCCAGAGGTTGCAGACACTGCCAACACTGGGCAAGGCTCAAATGTGAGTGAACTGTGGCACTGTTGAGATGACCCCTTGACCTTTTCTTCCTTTACCAGAGCTCTGGTGCTCAGTTGGCCAATTACCAGTCTCTTGAGCTTCATAACGTCGTTCACTGGTATCGTAATGTACGCTTACTTTCAAGGTTGTGACCCTCTGAAGAGCGGAAAGATAACTTCCAGTGACCAGATGTTGCCTTATTTCATGATGGACATCATGGGCGACATTCCCGGCCTGCCCGGGTTATTTGTGGCCGGCATTTTTGCCGGTGCAATATCTTCCGTGTCGTCCTTCGTCAACTCCCTGTCCGCCATTACGCTGGAAGATTACATCAAGCCATTCGTCCGGACGCCAATGAAGGAGTCAACTGAAACACTGATTGCCAAGTTTTTGTCCCTGTTCTACGGCTTGACGTGCATAGGCTTGACATACTTTGCCGACAAGACCACTGGGCTGGTACAGGCTTCTCTGACCATCTTTGGAATAGTGGGCGGCCCACTGTTGGGCCTGTTCACGCTGGGCATGTGCTCGAAGTTCAGCAAATCGAACGCTGCCCTGATATCATTCTTCATCAGCCTGTTTTTCGGCTTCTGGATGGGCTTTGGTACACTCTACTATGGCCCGAAGCCGGCCACATTGGAATTACGCACCGACGAGTGCCCAGAGGTCTCAACACTATCTGGTCAGGTCAGCAATGCCACTGCTAGTAGCTTTGTTACCCAGGAAACATTCTATCTGTATCGCATTTCCTACATGTATTACGCATTTATCACTTGGGCTATTTGCGTCATCCTTGGCACTGTCTTGAGCTGCATGTCATGTGGTGAAGTGTCGGCCATTGATGACGAGCTCATCTCCCCACCCTTCAGGTGGCTTAATAGATCTCAAGATAGCTTTGAAGTGCATCGCTATGACGACCGTGATGGCGTCGAGCTAAAGACTCGACCGGTCAAGAAAGGCTCAGTAGCTCTAATATAATCTTAAATAAACCAGCTGGACATTGAGAAAGTGATCATGAATTACTATGTATGTCACTTCCGAGATATGTGGACATACTACTGTATGGAAAAAATAGTAGCACGAAACATTGTGCTTTTGTCGAAACGTCTTCACGGCTTGAGACACTCGAGCACAACGACGAGGTCAAGGAAACAAAAGCCAAACCATATTCCAAAGGTATTACCAAGGTACAGGATAAATTCACTTACAAGCATCTTGGGAAAGTGGACGATGCTTGTTTCTTGAATCTGAGCGTTGACGACAACTTGAGCTTGCTTGCCCGCCTGGTCACGTGAACTCTGCAAAGAGCTCTGTACGTACACTTCGCAATCTAACTTGCGGCATGTTTGCTGACACTGGTGCAAGTATTTGACGTTATTGGCCTCGGGCATGAGGCTGAAATCTTCGGTTGACAGTGTCAATTCAGCCATATCTAAAGGTCTCAAGGCACTGCTAGTCGTGTTGTGTTTCGCAACAAAAATGGCTTCCATGCAGCTATCGAGGCATCTTTGTCTATTTCTGTAGCCGTGGCTGTGATAGTTGACGCAATCAGTGGTATACGGAGCTGGAAGTTGATTACTCTTGAGACCTTCGAATGAGTAAACTAAGCACTCATCCAGAGAAAGTTGCATCAACGAGAAAAAGAAACTATTGACGTCCACGTCGTCGAACGAGCGTATCACAGTCACAGAGATGGGTTTAGAAATGTTGACGTCAACCTTGAGGACACGCATTGAGCCAGATGCAATCAGCTGATCAGCTTCAGGCATGGAGACGTAGTTTGTCAATCGAATTTCCGTCACCACCATTTCTAAGAGATATAAGTAAGTCTTTACCATTTGATATTGTTCCGATTTCGAATGTTGATGCCAGGACAGTGTTTCAGGGCTACGACTCCAGATATGGCTGACAAGAGCTCGAGAGTAGTTGGTGTGAAACGATGCAAGAATTGACACATGTTTTGGTGAACACCCACCTATCTTACCAGAACACGTCAAGTATTTGCCCTGCTGGACAAAAAGTAGATTGATTGGCACCGACGTCGTACCTGGTTGTACTTGAGACTGCGTAATCGTCTCGTAGGCCAGATACTTGTTGAAAGCCACTGTTAGATTCCATAGAAACCCAGCAATCAACACGAATGGTCGAACTTTTTTCACCAATGTTCGCTGAGGCTTGTTGACGTCGATCAGCTTGAGCAGTTTTTTGACGATTCCAATAGTTTGCAAGAAAGCTGATTCCAAGCCAAAGTCCCAAAGTTCCGCTTAGCAGCAACACAGTGTCGCTGATAAGTGTCAAGGGGACATCTTGGAACTTGAAGATATGATGTTGCGGTGATATAATCATCGCAACAACTCCTTCAGGGTCAAACATTTGGCGTATCAGATAAAACTTGAACCTTCGCCTCAAGCAATCAGGACGCCGACACACCGTTTCGCGACAGAGATCAAGGTAGCCTTGGGCATCGCCAGCTATGACTGACATATCGCTGTTGTTGAAAATCGGAATATTGACCGCATGCTGGCCAGGTTGTCGCAGCTTGAAAGCCTTCAGAGCACAAGCATTGATGCAATGATCACGTGACTTGAAGGGATCAAGCCCACCTTTGCCGTAGGTGTGGCATGCAGTCATGTACGGCTTAGGTAGACATAGTTGTCTCCGTATACGTATTTTGCAGTGTGTTGTGCATGTGTAGTCGAAATTTAGTATTCTCGTCCATTATGTCATTTTCGTGAGCATGGACTGATATGTGTTTGATATCGAACGTGAAGAAATTAATGACCATCTGTACTTGCGTATACGGTGGCAGCAGCAAATCCACGTACCTATCGCCTCTGCGAGAGATAGGAGTGCTGAAGAGGTAGCAGAACTTGCCACCTACGGAATATTTCGATACATAGGACTTTTCGTACTTAATTAATTGTTTTCCGATCAAAGATATAAGTTTTGTCGCAATTTTGTTGCTTATCAGTAATTCCTCCACTTCTCTCTGAAACGGTGGTTGAGACTCCGCCATTTTCGACCATGGCTTCACATGGCTGACGTCACCAGCGCATACTGAAAACTGGACTTTGGGAATTTTCACATGCTTGTTTCCTTGATAGACTTCGGTGACATGCAAATATTTCAAGTGATCACCGACTAGATGGCAGCAATGAGTCACAGCACACACATAGCAAGCCAACGTCAGTATTTTGCCAACCTTCGCCCATCTCAGAGTAGTCAGTTGCCAGGCAACCGTCGTCACACTGAGCAGCGATATTCCGAAAAACGCCCCCAAGAGCCCAAGAACGTTGAGCACGATGAAACCAAATTCCATTTTAGCTTCAGATACGATATGTTGAACTTGAACGTTTTGTTCCAAGACTATGCGACTACTATTGACATCCTCGTACGTAGTGTGTCCCAAAGTGAAGCTGTGTTCCGTGTTACATCCTTGCTTCGAGCAAGCATCGCTGCAGCTCTGCCACGTACGTGTCACTTGAGTACAATCATAGATGCACAAATATCTATCATAGCTGTGGCAGTCAGTGTCATATGGAGCGGGTAGCCTCGTAGACCGCAGGTTCTGATACAGAATCCAAACTACGACTCCATTTTCTCTACTGCCGATGGGTCGATATGAGCCATAGATCAACGTCATTCTTGACAAGTCCCATGGTTTGCTGCCCGGAAATCTCAAGACGTACACTTTCATGTCGCTCACCATCTCGAATGATACATTTATGATGCCCTTGTCGATAGAAACTTCAACACACCTTGTATAGTTACCCAAGAAGCTGACAACGTAGCCATAATCATTGTGAGAGAGTCCTTGCAAAGCTTTTGAATTATGACGAACGCAAATGACCGCCATGTTGAATGGGTCTCCTCTGGTGAATGTAGTCGACGTAATTGTTGCATATTGAAAATAATCAATCAAAGCTATGATTATGTAGTACGATGCAGCTATGACGGAACTACAGTTGACTAAGACAAGACCAGTTTTCATGCTAGTGCAAGCTATTTGCAAGATTAGCCACAGGTCTGAGGCTCGTGAAGTAGATACGAATTAAGAGTTTTATCTTACCTTCTTTCCAACTATGAGAAACATTTCTCTGCAACGAAAGTGTTATTTCCAATCTCCGTAACAAAAACTTCAGTTTCCATGGTAACGGCTAAAACATTACGTATCAAGAGCCAAACCAACCATACGAGTCTAGCACTTATCGATTGCATAAATCAAGAATGAATCTGATCATGGTATATAGGCCATTGAAGAACGTGATTGAATATATTTCAGACTTGATGACCTGTGAGTTTCGTTTCATAGGTTGTCGTCCAACACTCGGTGATAGAGAGGCGTTATATTTGCGACATGAGTCCATGTCTGGGCGAGAATATTAGTAGTAATGTCGAAAATAGTACTAACATTATCTCAGCCGTCATTTGCAATAGAGGGTGAATCGGAAGACTTCGGGTCCGGTCTGCACACCCGATCCACCCGTGAGCGGGCAAGCGTGACCAAGCCGTAGCTTCCACCGCACTAAATAACGCATGCGCAGCAAGGGAAGTGACGTCTTCGGGCAGGTTCGGGTCCCCCGACTGAAAATTTCACGGGTGCTGGCAGGGCCCGGTAGCGAAAGAAACCCGCTAATTGGCAACACAGCAAAGAAAGTCGAATTCCGTTAAGCTGCCAATGACGATAATATACCGCCCCCTTCGGCGGCCTTCTCAGCACGGCAACTCCAGCTCATCATTTCCGATAAGCGATGTTCCCGAGATCAAGGCAGTGCAGAGAGAACAGCTGTGAAAAAGCTCGGGACCATTGAAGAATTATCGAAGCAAGCTCAAAATTAAATTTAGCAAAGTCAACTGTACTCAACCTGAAATTCAACTCTACTCTGAATCAATTTTTAATTTACAATTCGTCCCGAGCTTTTTCACAGCTGTTTTCTCTGTACTGCCTTGCCCGAGATATCCGTATTTTTCATGAATCCCGTGAATTCTGGATGCTTCTCGAGTTTGACCGACACTTCCCTGACACCGTTCACGGTCTCGAGATGTACTCCTACTTCGGAGGGGCGACCCCTGGCGAGAGGAAACATAACCTCTAGTGACCAGATGTTGCGCTATTTCATGGCTGACATCATGGTGGAAAATCTTCCGTATCTCCCTTCGTCAACTTCCTATTCACCATTACCCTGTGAGAGTACTCGTGTATTGACCGACATAGATTTTTCAGTAGTTGAACATATGAGCCCTCCGAGTCTGAGTCAAGTTCAGATTCATGTCACCAGCCGCTGATTATTCCCATTTCTGATGTACCACCGCTGGGTATCTTCATAGATATCAACCAGGACGTCGAATACTAGTTCCCAGCTAAACCTGAGTCTAAACATGCACTTGGTAGTTCAGCACGGCAAAGTTTGACAGAGCGGGTGAAACGGGCTCGAAGTGGGCAGGCTCACTTCGGATTTTCAAGCTGAGTTTCGATACATCACATCAAAGCCATCTAATATCTTCAATATCGCAAAGAACTTCGCACATCAAAAGTATTATATTACACGAATATCATTCTCACGTCACTCCATCGTAGCACGTTTCAATTGCTTTCAAATACTCCGTTACTGCGCGAGGAACTAACGAAACGGTCCCTAAAGTTCGAGTAAACATTACATTGCGTGAAGGAAATCAAGTTGAAACCTATTGTATACTTATTTCAGCTTTCTGCATTTGCTGAATCATCCGTTGATTCAGCTTTAGGTTGACAAATGGGACAGAACAGTTCCAGCGGAAAGAGAAGTGAGTGTTACGTTTTTACAATACAGTATAATTGACAAATCGTCTCTTCACAGCCATGAATAATCAAGCCAGCTCTGGTTATCCTCAGCAAGCCAACCCTTACCCGACGGCCAACTACCAGCAACAGGCCCACCAGCATCCGGCCCACCAGCATCCGGCCCACCAGTATCCGCCACCAGTATCCTGCCCCGGTGGCACACGCCCCTCCGCCACCATATTCAGAGAAGCCGCCAGCCCCGTTTCACCAGCCCATGTCCGGCCAACCCTATCCCGGCCAACCGTATCCAGGCCAACCGATGCCTGGCCAGCACATGCCGGGGCAACAGATGCCCGGACACCAGTACCAGCCCTATGGGCAGCCTGGGCCTCAGTACAACTACCACATACCACAGCAAGGCGGTTACCAGTACCAGCACCCCACTGCCCACATACCACCGGCCGCGCCGGGCCAACAGTCTACTTACGTGATTGCCGATGCCTTTGACGCCGGAGCCCGGTTCGACGGCACCGCCCGGCCCAACATCCCGCCACCGCCGCCCGGAGTGGCCCCCAATGCGGCCCAGATTGCACAGGCTCAAGGTCACAATGTGGTCGCCGGTCAGAAAGACCGGAAATTCCTCGAAGGCGGAAGCAATGGCGGCTACACTTTCTGGTGAAGTGTCGCCAAACTGTGACTCAATTTTCGCTTAATTGTTCGAATTGTTAAACTTTCGAGAAGAAACTATTTTCTGAAATCGCTACATTACTGATTTTGAAGTGCTGTGTCTCTCTTTTCATGTTTGAATGAGCAAACAAAGCTTCCTGTTGAAACTCTTGTAAATACAAATTATCCAAGAAAACAGTATTTAAAGTGTGAACGATAATACCGATAATTGGCGGTGATTTGTGAGCAATTAGCCGTCGGCGGCAAGAGGGCTTGCTCTCCCTCTCCCCTCTCTCCCTCTCAGCTTGGCATCTCACTTTCAAGATAGCTTGAAAGGAGCAGCTATTAATGTCAGATTATTGCGTCACGCTGCGTGAGTCACGCAAGGCACGAGCCTGTGCGCGCCAGTGATCGCGGCTAACTAAACATTGCCTCCTTGATTCCGGAGTTAAATTGTGTTTTAAACAGTCACAAAAACTTCCTTATTTCGGAAAGAAGTGAACACACGTGCCCATCCATGAGCAATTAGTAAATTTTCTAAACTTTCTTCCTCAACAAGATTCAAATTGCGCTCGTTAACAGTGAATTCACTTTCCGCTCCAAAACCAATTTAATTAATTCGGTTCACTTAATTCCCTTTCTAAGCGCGCAATTGTTACACAACAGCTGATGGTGTCGGCTTGACGCAAAGCATTGTCTCTCCTTTTCCCTCTCTCCCTCTCCTCTCTTCTTCCGCAAGAAAGGCGCGCTGAAGGAAGTTAAACACAGCCCTGATACTCGAATTCACATCTAAATCATGTCAGTCACGTGACTGGCTTCCCCAAGCCTTAGTCACGCAGTGCGATACTTTCGTGAGAGAAAAAGTAGTATATAAGGAGAGGAAAAAACTTTCACTTCATCACAAATACCTTCTCAACTTTCTCTTGTTCATACCTGAAGAACCTACCTTTCAACTCAAAAACAAAATGGCCTCCTTCACCAGCTGTGTCCTCATGGTCGTCGCCGCCATCGTAGTCATGTCCGCCATCGTAGTTGACCAAGTGTCCGCCTCAAGACGCTTCGAAAAGGGAGTCCTCCTCGGCTACCTGCTCGCCCAACAGCAAGGTCACGGTGGCCAGTGGAACGGCAACTATGGCGGCTACGGGTGAGTCTTGCCCGCTTATCTTGTCTCTTATCTAATCTTCCATCTTGAATCATCGTCTAGCGGCTCTCTCGGTGGCGCCGGATTCGGAGGATTCTAAGTACAGTCCGCCATCTTGAACATAGCTGCAAGGACTGAAACTTGACTTCGTCCTTGTCTTGTATATGTGTAATCGTCTCTCTCTCTCCCCGCTCTCCCTTTCCCTCTCGCTTTCTTCTATTGTCTTTCCTTCGGCAACTTTTCTTGCCCATACTTTCTAAATTGCTTTCCTGTTGATTATGCTTTCCCTCTCGCTCTTTCGTCTCCTCCTCCTTTCCTTTCCAAGCCACTGCTTCCTTTGTCTGCGTATTGTCCGTTCTCTCACTGAGTGTAAATTATTATGTAAATTCAACTTTGTAATTTACTCGCCTCAAGTTTCGCACACACTAGACGATCGAATAAATAGAATTCTGTCTCAGTTAATCAAATCCATTCCTTTAATCCAGTTCGGAGTGCTTGACTGCAGAGTGAAACCGTGCCTTGTTCTTAGGTGAGATTGCATAACGCAGCGCCCTCTGGACAGTTCACGAGCTGGTGAACCTTTGGAAAAAATCGATAAACTGCGCCCAGCTGTCGCTTAGTCATCTCTCCTCCTCTTCCCATCCAAGTTCGTCATAACTGAATTATGTCCAGTCATGGTTAACTACTCCAAGACAAGCAACAGTATGCTGCTGTGGCGTGACTCGGGCCCCTTCTTGCCCCCAAGGTACATAGGGGAGCGCCACTTGCGGCGAAACGACCAAATATTCAAGTACATCCTCATCATTGGTCCCTTGATATGTTCGGTGCCCATCATTATTTGGGTTCTCAACGTTCTCGGAATAATCAAGGTTCCCGTCGAATACAAGATGGACTACTACAAGTGGACCTTGGTTCTAATGGCCGGCATCGCTTTCCTCGGACTGGGCATCCTCTTCTTGACCACAACCACACCTTGGCCAGCGGAGGGGGATGTCAACGCTAATAGCCGTTCACCCAACACCGTTCAGCCTAACTGCGCCACCACTTCGCCGAACCATCTCAATTATCACCACCATTCCGTGCTGAAAACCGTTTACGAAGACGAAGCCCTTGAAATCACTTCGGAGGACACTTTGAAACGAGTCACAATTAGTTCGTGAATTCTCAAACATAATTTCAGGGTCTTCTTTACATTCCGAGGTTGACAACTTGATGACCAATACGCAATTAGTGCATGATCAACTGAACGTCACAACCAACGAGCGTTCTGACATGAAACATTAACCCATGAATTGTGTGCCAATTTACCTGAAACAGGCTAAACGTTTATTTTAATCTGTGTACTGAAAACAAACTCAAGACTTACCTGTTCATTTTCTACCTGTAATGTAGCATGTGATGCTTTGTCAAAAGGAACAGCAGGCTCTGTTCTCACAATGATACTCACATTTTTAGAATAGAACTTCAGTCTAATAAAACGATTGCTGATGACTAGTATTCTGTTTTTTTGTAACAAAACATTCAAACGAGCGTCTACTTCTAATTCCGTTACACAGTTACAAAATGTGACAAGAGGTGGCGTTGCTGATTTATTTTCGCAACAACCTGTTTCGCTCGGGTTTTCACTGACTAGCGCATCAATTCGAATAGCTTTTGCCCTTGAGACATATTGTGTCATTATCATGGGAAAGATATCAGTTCTCTGTAAACAGTTGCTTGTCAGCCATTGCTCATTTTCCATCCAGAGCAGTGATGAAGCGAATATGCGTGATTGGTGGCGGTTCAAGTGGATTAGTGGCAATCAAGGAATGCCTGGCCGGTGGATTCCAAGTTGATTGCTTTGAGAAGACGGACAATTTAGGTGGACTATGGAGATACAGAGAGGACGATGTCCATGGCATTGCCTCGGTGATGAAGTCAACAATCATCAATTCAAGCAAAGAGATGTCTTCCTTCAGCGACTTCCAGCCGCCGGCCGACTTCCCTAATTTCATGCACAACAACAAGATGGTAATCTCTAATTTCCCTCTGTGACTGTTAATGACTTGATCTGTTTCTACAATAGGTCAAGTATTTTGAGCTGTATGCGGAAAAATTCGATCTTCTCAAGCACATGAAACTGAGACACGAAGTGCTAAGTGTGACAAGAGCACCGAATTACGACGAGACGGCACAGTGGTCAGTAACGGTCAGAAATCTGGAAGACAATCAGTCAACGACGGCGACATATGATGGAGTTCTGGTGTGCACTGGTCATCATACCTTTCCATTGACGCCACAATTTCCAGGCCAAGACCTGTTCCAGGGCCAAGTTTTTCATAGTCACTCATACAAGACACCGAAAGGTTTCGAAGACAAGACTGTGGTAGTCTTAGGCATCGGCAACTCAGCTGGCGACTTGGCTGTCGAATTGTCATCGGTAGCGGGTCAAGTGTACCTCGCTACCCGCAGCGGAAGCTGGATCACCAATCGCATCGGTCCTAAAGGGTATCCCATAGATGCGAAGTTCGTTACCAGGATGGTCAATGTGCTCCGAGATTCTGGTTTGATTTCGCTGGACAAGAGAATGGCCTCTGTTCTCAATGAACGTTTCGACCATGCAATGTACAATGTCCGTCCCAAGCATCAGCCAACTGCGCAGCACGTTATGGTCAACGATGTCCTACCCAATCGGATAGCCAGTGGAACCGTGATCATGAAGAGTTCAATAGAACGATTTACTCCGAATGGCGTCATATTTGAAGGGGAAACCATAGAGACAAAATGTGATGTGGTCATCATGGCCACCGGATACAAGTTCTACTTCCCCTTCTTCAACTCTGAAACGGAACCCATGCTTGTCCCTGATGACGAAAACAGGATAGACTTGTACAAGTACGTTTTCCCGCCAACGCTTCCTCATGCGCACACTCTGGGTTTTGTCGGTCTCATTCAACCAATCGGCGCCATTTTCCCCATTTCGGAACTACACGTCCGCTGGTTCGTCCAGTTGAACCTTGCAAAATGCAAACCACTTCCTCCCGTGGCCGCCATGTTGGCGGATGTGAGAGACAAGCGGGCTCAGCTGTCTGCTCGCTACATCGGTGGCTCTAGACACACTGTCCAGGTTGATTGGTTGCCTTATATGGACGAAATTGCGTCACAATTCAACGTCAAGCCGAACCTGTGGAAATATCTGCTCACTGACTATCCTCTTTGGAAGATGCTACTCTTTGGCCCATGCGTGCCCGCCCAGTACCGGCTGACCGGGCCCGGGGCTTGGTCAGGGGCCAGACAGGCATTGCTGACTGTGGATGACCGGATTCGAGCAGCTTTCCAGACTCGAAGCACTTCCGTTCAAGATACCAAGGAAGCTGGGTTCAGTAAACTCTGGGCCATTTTTATTGCTGTAATACTGTCTGTCTTAGTCAAGTTTGTCTTTTGAAGTGTATCTGTCTTTCAGTCATATGACTGAATATACGTCTAAAAGTCTTGCCGCTATACTGGCGTAGCTAGATATCGGAGCGTAGCTGTTTTCAAAGCTGGTAGAAACCTTGAGAAATGGGTTGCATCATCCACACTCTGCCTGAGGCGAACTGTTATCTGATTTCATAGATTTTCTCGCAAGAGGCACTAAAACATATTTATGTATCAGGGATCCAGTAATCACCGCACATAGCTCTGACTAAATTAGCCAAACAGTGACTGAATGGCGTCCTTGATCCAAGGCTAGATCTGAATAAGGGTGCTTGAGCTGATATCTCGGTAAGATGGTACATATATTGTATATCGTGTTGAAATTCTACAACAACGGTACTGTTGAGGGTGTGCCCTCAAAAAAAGGATCGCATATACTGCAGTTTGTCCCTAAATTGCATCGGTCATAGATCTGCAATCAGAAAGGTATGTCAGCTCACAAATGCTGTCAACACATCCTGGATTCTGGAAGCGAATATTACGCAACTTCCGTAGATGAAAAACGGCAATATCATATCTGGTTCCGGTTGGACGTTTGAACGTCGTCGACTCTGGTATGAACTGATTGCGTTTCCTTGGCACAGTGACATATTAACCTGACTTCACCTCTTGCCCTTGCACCTGGAAAAGATGGCCGCTCGTGCGGATATTGCTTCTTATCTGGCTGACCGAAGCCTTGAAGACATACATGGCCGCGAGCAAGGTGTCCATTTGGGTCATAGCTGCGCTAGTGCTAAGTTCAGAAAGTCGATTTCTTTCTTCAATCCTTTCTATATCTATATACAGTATCCTGAAACCATACTATAGTGTTAGATATTGAATCGCACTGAAATCAACGTCATGGCCTGCGGCTCTAATTCGTGGCAAGGTTAGACCAGGATAGTGTTGGTCACTTCAGTCGGCCAACCGTTGGTCGACTAAACCAAAATGGAAAGATTAAACTGAACGGTTGAGAATAAAACATTTGCCACTAATTTTAGTCGATTTTTAGTTGTTGTCAGAATAAGTACAGTGTAAGTGTAATAAGTAAATGTTCAGTTTTCTTACATCAAGCTGTGTCGAAGTTGGTCAGAACGGTAGACTAACTCGACAGAAAAAAAAGAACTTCGCTTCAGCGTTTCCAAGATGGCCTGCATAGCAAAAGTGCAGTCGACTGAAGACTAAGACTAAAACTAAAAGAAAATTGTCGACTAAAACTAAGACTGAAACCGAAGATTTTAGACGACTAAACTAAACGGTTAAAGGGAAATCATCGACTAAGCTAACGAACTAAAACTAACTAAATAATTTTAACCGTGCCCAACACTAGACCAGGAGGTATCATTAGTGTTGAAACTTGAAAACTATGCCCAATACGCGCACTTGAATTTCTATTAACATCGTCACTGCCGTTAGCTATTTTCGACCTTCAATTATGCAGAGAAAAAAATTGCTCAAGTTCTAAAAAACGAAGGAGAGATCTAAGAATGAGTAAGCTGTAGTTTCCGTGCAGGTCACCAGGGGCGCTGCACTCGAGTCGCTATTTGTTGTACATGAGCAAACAGCGCTCCTTAGCGTCCAGATGCCACAGCTGGCCTCATAGTCGGGTTTGCGGCGCATGCGCATCGGTAGATGGTAATTGCGAACTTGTTCATTAGTGACTTGGTCGCTGTTGAGCTATCACTGCCATTGAGTTGCAGAAATATTATATTATATTGTTTCGGTTGCGCTCGAAACCAGGCTCACATTTCTCGGCCACATTCAAAATGGCCAGCTTCGTGATGACCCGCATCTGCGTGATCGGCGGCGGCTCGAGTGGCCTGGTGGCCACCAAGGAATGCCTGGCCGCCGGCTTTGCCGTCGATTGCTATGAGAAGACGGACAACGTGGGCGGACTCTGGAGATACCGAGAGGACGACGTTGATGGCGTAGCTTCGGTCATGAAGTCCACCATCATCAACTCCAGCAAAGAGATGTCCGCCTTCAGTGACTTCCAGCCGCCAGCTGACTTTCCCAATCATATGCACAATACGAAAATGGTAAGTTGAGCTTCTCTTCGCGAAACACAATAACGCTGAACTCACTCTAGACTAAATATTTGGAACTATATGCTGAAAAGTTTGACTTGCTGAAGCACATGAAACTGAGACACTCAGTGGTCAAGGTGACGAGAGCGGATGACTACGAGAAAACTGGCCGATGGTCAGTGAGCGTTA
Source organism: Halotydeus destructor (assembly GCA_022750525.1). Classification (NCBI taxonomy): domain Eukaryota; kingdom Metazoa; phylum Arthropoda; class Arachnida; order Trombidiformes; family Penthaleidae; genus Halotydeus; species Halotydeus destructor. The sequence goes on from JAIUWE010000045.1 coordinate 46,194, forward strand.
AAAACTTGGACACCAATCAGCTGATGACGTCCAGTATATGACGGTGTGCTGGTATGCACGGGTCATCACACTCTGCCAATGGTACCCAGCTTTCCTGGTCAAGATCTATTTAAGGGCACAGTATTTCATAGCCACTCATACAAGAACCCGAAAGGCCTGGAAGACAAGGCCGTAGTAGTGCTGGGCATGGGCAACTCCGCCGGTGACCTGGCCGTCGAGCTGTCAGCTGTGGGCCGTCAAGTGTATCTGGCCACTCGCACCGGTTGCTGGGTGTCCCCTCGAGTCGGGCCCAAGGGGTACCCCATGGACGCCACCTATGTGACTAGAATGTACGAATTTTTGCGCAGTATTTCCACCAGCTCTTACGAGGTCATCAACACTTACCTACTAAACGAACGGTTCAGCCACGAATTGTACAATGTACTGCCGAAGCACAAGCCCGGGGCTCAGCACATCATGGTCAACGACGTGCTGCCCAATCGTATTTCCAGTGGGACTGTGATCATGAAGAGTTCCATAGAACGGTTCACCCAAGATGGCGTCGTGTTTGAGGGGGAAACGGAGGAGACCAAGTGCGACGTCGTCATATTAGCCACAGGTTATAGGTTCACGTTTCCCTTTTTCGATGCGAACACTGAACCTATGTTGGTGCCCGATAGTGAAAACAAGATGGACTTGTACAAGTATGTATTTCCACCGAGTTTAAGCCACGCCCACACCCTGGGGTTCATTGGGCTCATTCAACCCATTGGCGCTCTGTTTCCCATTTTTGAGCTCCATGCTCGCTGGTTCGTTCAACTCAATCTGCAAAAGTGCGCCCCGTTGCCGCCAGTGGGCGCCATGTTGTCCGATATCAAGAGCAAACGGGCCACATTGTCGAAACGCTACATCCAAGGCTCGCGACATACGGTTCAAGTTGACTACGTACCTTATATGGACGAAATTGCTTCCCAGTTCAAGGCTAAGCCGAACCTATGGAAATATCTGGTCATTGACCCCGTTCTATGGAAGGCCCTGTTTTTTGGCCCATGTGTGCCCATCCAGTACCGACTGGACGGGCCCGGGGCGTGGCCAGAGGCCAGAAAGAGGATACTGACCGTGGACGAGCGAATCAGGGCCGCCTTCCAGACCCGAAGTACTGCCATCAAGACCAGAGGCGGAGGCGCCATTTTTATTCTCACCCTCGTAGTAGGCTTCATACTTCTCTTTTGCTTGATAGCATTGTTCATTACAAATTTTGCTTTCGCTTGAGTTTCATCGCCTTTTTGCAAAAAGAAATGTATTTTATACTGTTGCTGCTTCCTTCCATTAAAGCATCTCTATGTACGCACGCGCACAAGTGTTCAAGGACGCGAAATAAGTGGAGCTAGACATACCTAAAGTTCTATTTACGCTGCCGTCAGGTAGGTTCAGAACATGCTCACTAGAGGCCAGCACAGCCCGGGCTGTATATGTCGGGCTGAGCGGCCCAACCGTGGGCCAGCGGGTAGGGCGGTTACGGGCCGTCAAATTCTGTCTCCGCAATGGATTATGTCATACAGATGTCTTACTGCGCATGCGCAGTCCTCTTCACGGTCGGGCCGGTCGGGCTGAAGACCACGGTCTGGTCGGGCCGAAAAAAAGCGGTCCGTGCAGGACTCTAATGCTGACCTTGAATTTATTGACTGCTACACGCGCAGTATCAGTGAAGTGGAACTACGTGAGACGCCAACTGCATATCAAATGAATAGTGCAACCGGTTTGGTTCACCTATGTGGTAATCACACAAGGTCTAGTGGGCACCATGTTAGCCGACATCAAATATAAGCTATCCGAAAAGCTATCCGAGCGCTACATCAAAGGCTCAAGATACACCGGTCAAGCTGACTATGTGCGGTATTTCGACGAGCTTGGGTCCCAGTTCAACGTGAAGCCCAATCTATGGAAACATCTCATCACTGAATTTCTCTCTGGAAAGCGCTATTTTTCGGGCCCTGCGTGCCCGTCCAGTACCGACTGACCGGTCTCGGGCGTGGTCAGGGGCCAGACAGACAATACTTACCGTAGAAGACCGCATTCTAGCCTTTTTTCAGAACCAAAGTACAGTCATTAAGCGCAAGCGCACAAACTACATTTCTACTGTGGCGCCATCTGTTGCACTGTTGCTCATGATATATCACATATTTAAGCATTGCTAAAAGTCATTGTTGTGCTCAGTATGGTATGCGAAAGCTGTTAGGTATACGCACTGTTTGCTGTGGCAACGGTACCATATTGTGCTTGAGAGCCGGGTCGATATTGCTTTGCGCGGTTTGCGCGCATGCGCAGCCAGAGACCAAATCGATAAATAACAATGTACAACAGCTGTCGCCGTGACTCGAGTCGTAAAAAGTCATGACTGTGAATCATTCCTCATTCAATTGTCATGAATTTAGTGGTCCATTTGGGTGGTCATGATGATGCTTAACCACTTGCCGCCAGCCAGTGATGGGCAACGACCGCCAGGTGACCATGTGACCGTCAATGGCGACCCTGTGAACAGTTCTAGAACGCGGCAAAGAAGAGCCAATGCAAATAACGACCTATTGATTTGCTGTGTTATCGCGCTGATCATCCTCTCATTTGCAATGCCCTTCCTCCTCTGGTCCATGAAGACCCTGGGGGTCGTCTACATAGCTCCCAACGACGAGGTGATGATATACACCTTCGGCCCCTGTCTCACTGTGCTCATTCTCATTGTGTTCGGCGTCTCGCTGTTCATCTACAAGCCGGTTCCCTTGACGACGAGTCGCTTCAATCATGACAATCAAACCATGATCAACGAGGCCGGTGACGTTTATTTAATGACAGAAAGGACGTACAATCAGTATTATGTGTGACATCTCATCTCATATCAGCTAATCACAGGACAGGGGGAGCCACATGCCGTTCTACAAATTGCCAATCGTGATGAAATCGAGTAGCGTTTCGTCTTCAATTTTGGTTTCACGATATCAACAATCAAAGCCCAATAATCATCTTGAGTGACCACATAATCATTTGCAAGATAGCACTATCAGTATAAACGAGAGACTAATAATCTTGATGAATTGTCGATTACAAGCCGATGAATGTGACCTTTGAAGAATCTGTGATCAAATCAAATTCGTTCTTTTTTGCTAAATTACTCACATTCACACTTGAAAAGCGTAAACTTGATTTAAACGTGAAGTCGCAAAAATAAAGACAATTGACTAATTGAGATTGACTAATTATGGCTCACTAATTAGCAACTGTTAATCACTTGATCAGCACTTCGTTTAGACTGCAAGCCCACCATGGCTTCGTCATAGGACGGCAACTGGTGCCCATAGTCGGCCGGGGCCAGCTCTGCCCTGGGCCCGTAGCGGTCAAGGTACTCGGGGTCACTGTCGTCCTCGTCCTCCTCCTCCCCTTGACCAAGGTCAACATTGGGCACAATGGACTGAAAGCGTAGCTCATGGCCCTGGAATATGGTGTTGTCGTCGTCCTCGTCGTCGGCGTCGTCGCCATTGCACTTCCAGCACACAAACCAGGCCAACAAGATGAAGCCCATGGAGGCCGAGAAGCCGATGAGGTTGGCGAAGTTCTCCTTGATGAGGAACTGAATGGTCCGGTTGACCGGGCACAGCAGGCCCGCCTCCAGGTGGTCGCAGTCCAGCTGACCGGCCATGTGGTCAAGGGTGGCCGCCTTGGAACAGCTGTCAAGGGCCGAGTTGTACTCGAAGCCATCGAAGCACTGACATAGCCGAGCCGAACAGTCACTGTAGGCCGTGCGTGAGCTGCACTCGTAGCTCGTCTTGCAGCTCGAGCCGATGGTTCGCTTCACGCACACCACGTGACCTTGGTCACGTGACTCGTTCCGATGACCCCGGGCACAGCGACACCTGCCGGGCGTGAAGCGCTCCGAGCCGTTGGAGTCCACGTACGCCTCCCACAGGGGCTCGAGGATGTCGTCCAGTATTCGCCCGGACAGGGGTCGTCGACAAGAGCCCAAGGGGTAGTCAGTACATTGCGACGAGAGCCAGCACGGCGAGTCGAAGGCCAAGTTGAGTTCGAGGCACAGGCCGTTAGAACTGTTCAGACCCGGTCTACAGGTGCACACGCTGTCGACGCACTCCGAGTTCAGTGGGTCCTGACAGTCGGTGGACCTTGTACAAGGTTCTAGGTTCGAACAAGTGGCATGTAACAGAAATGTGCTCAGCAGCCAGTACTGCAACATAGCTTGCTGTATCTCGAATATTCGACAGGTTCTAGTTCGCTTCCCTTACCTTGGAGAGCGAGAAGGCAATGTTTGCTGAACATGAAATTATCGAACTGTTCATGAAGTTCTTCTCCATGGCATTTTTATTACTTTGCGTGAAAGACACTCGTTCGGACGGAAGGGAGAGGGGGAGAGAAAGGGAGAGAGGGAGAGAGAAAGGGAGATAATATCAACATGACGCTTTCTCTTTTTATCGATCTTTGCTTCAAATGCAATTCCAGTTTCGAGGTTCTTGTCAATGTTCACAAATGACAATTGATTGACGGAAGACTGCAATGGCTTCTAGAAAAAGGGGCGGAGCTTGTTCTCTCATTCCCATTGATTGATTTTAGATTCCAAACTGATTCAGTTGCCTCGAAATACTCTCTATTAGGTTTCAGTTGCCTGAGATGAAGGCTTGCTGAAGCTCGAATAACATAAAACTTGTCTGGTACTGGTTTCCATGTTCCACAAGGTTTTCTATTATGCGCATGCGTGCCCCTTGACCATCCATGGACTCAGTCAACGCCTGGTGCTATGGTTTTGGTGGTGAATATAGCATATTTGTGAAATGGGTGAAAGTACAATTTGTAATGCAATGAACGAAGGTAGAGTGTGCGTAGTGCTTTTTTTACTTAAGTCAGAGTCTTAATGTTGACTACTTGACTTCCAATGGAATACTGAATTTACAATAGGAATTGCTGCGCTATTTATACGCAAAATGGCGCTGTTAAAGTTATGGTCAACTTTATATTGACCTGCACGTGTTATCGCTAGATTTGCTAGCGCTAGAGCTTGACCTGTAGTGAAGTTAGTTTTCATTTAGATGTGAGCGAGTGAAGGTGGGTTTTTGTTAATGTGAGTCCAGCATGTTTCTCATCTATGGTAAGTACTGAACCACTAACTCGCTACAGTTTAAAAGTACATGGCAGGTGTGAAAACATGAGCGACGAATACTCCAAGTTCATAGAACGAAAGTGCTGCCCAGATACACGATGAACTCACTGACTATATTGGCAACGTGCTTGGAGGTTGTCCCATACTAGAGGCGGGCACGGTAGGTAGCTTATTGAATACTAGACATATTTGTACCGCGGATACCGGGTACTATCGGTAGTGGTATAAACAGAACGGTAGGAGTAGACCTGTCAGACCGGTATTCGGCTACCGTTTGTCTTTTCCGCCGTATCTCGACAGGAAACAGTGAAGTAGAGGATGAATCGGGCCGCTTTTTCTTGGCCCGAGCCCGCCCGGGCCCGAGAGAATTTTCATCTGGCCGCCCAAGACCGCCCGATGACGGCATCGAGGCTACTGCGCAAGCGCGAGTTAGTACAGTGGAAGCTGCGGACTCTTTACAATAGACGGCCCGAGCCCGCCCGCCCGCGGGCTGAACGGGCGGGCCGATCGGGACCCGTAGTAGGCCCGACCCGATTCAGCCTCTACAGTGAAGGCTGTTCATCAATCGGAGCTTTGAAAAATCCAGCGTTTGGCAGCATAGTGATGGAACAAGTTTTTCTACGCAAAAACAACGAGATACAAAATCTGCCTTCAAGTGAATTCTAACCGGTCACGGTAAGATACGAAACGTACGTTTTTTCAAGAACGTTTCGTTCATCATATGGCTCGTTTTCAGGTATTGGGGCTGTCATCAAAAATGAATTAGTGAGGTGTTATTTCTTTATTTATAATTGATTTATATTATGTTTGAAAATGATGGGCTCATATGAATATGTTATAGAAAAAGAAAGCGGGTGTGAATAGGTCGATGAAGTATACTCCATACCATAGACCGAAAGTGTTGCCCAAATACATGATGAACTCGCTGGCAATCATCTTGGGGACGTGCTTAATGCTTGTTTCATACGTTTGAGAGTTGACTACTAACGTTGTTCTATTATCGGGCCTGAGCAGCGAATTTTGTCTAGTACTGTAAACATTTGTCCTGCAGTCGGATTTGCTACATAGCTTTTGACAGCTGGCCACGTTGGTGTGATTGAATATAAATTCCCAGCCAACGCTGTCTTCAGTTGACTGCCACAGCTCGTTTATCGACAGTGGTCTCAATGCGCTATTCGTTTTGTTATACAGAGTGACGAATCGCTTCTCCATGCAACTGTCAAGGCATCGTTTTTGATTTTTGTGTCCGTATCTCGGATACTCGATACACCCGAAGATATACGGTGAAGGTAGGGAGCTGACAGTGAGACCGTCGAACTCGTAGATCACATTTTGACCAGGATACATCTCGGTGATGCTGGAAGCCATCACATTGACGTCAAAGTTATCGAAAGAGTCAATCGCCAGCACCCCAACCTCTGCAGCTGAAAAGAGATCAATCTTCAAGATGGCCGCTGACCCTGAGGCAGCCAGCTGTTCTTTATCCGAATTTCCAGTAAATCTGCTTATTCGCAGTTCTGTAATGACCATCATGCGAAAATAAACGTAGGTTTTGATAATAAGAGACTGTGCAACGGACGATAATTGAACCCAAGACCCGTGTTCGAAGTCTCGACTCCAGATAACAGAGATGAGTTGACGTGATTGTTTGGAATATTTGTCTGCAAGGTTCGAAATTTCAGATGATGAACATCCACCGTTTCCTAAGCAGGGTATTTCAGTTTCTTGAAACAGCACAAGGTTCACTCTTGAGTTCGATGCTGGCTGTGAATATGACTGTGACAAGGTCTCATATGCTGAATACTTTTCAAACGCGGCAGTTATATTCCACATCAGACCAGACATAAGGATGATATGACGAATAATCTTGAGAGCCGTTCTATGTGATTTTCTGGCTTTGAAAAATTTCGAAACTTTTCTCGCTCCGCTGATAAGCTGCAGGACACTAACTCCGGTCCAGAACCCTATCGTACTGATGATGACAAGTAGAGTGTCGCTGATAAAAGATACTGGAACATGTCTGAATCGATAAACATGTTGCTGCGGAGAATTCAGAGTAAATATTGCCTGTAACTGAGTAACTGTTTGCCGAACACTGTAGAGCTTGAAACGCTCTTCTTTGCAATCAATCCAGCGACACGTAACATCCCGACAATAATCTAAATATTCTTGCGCATCGCCGGCTATGTGCAGCTTATTGCTAGTATTGAATAAAGGAATGTTGATTGGATGGTGGTCTGGGTTTAGCTCTTGAAAACGCTTCAGGGCGCATGCGTTGATGCATTGGTGATGCGACTTGAAAGCTGAGAGCACACCTCTGCCATAATGCTGGCAATCTGTAGCATAGGGTTGAGACAAAGCGAGTGTCTCGATGTAGATATTCTGAATCGAGCTCTTAGGGAGAGTTTTGATCCTAATATCATCGTACATAATATCAAAATGCTCGGCATTTGCCGAAACCTCATAGAATGAACTTCGATTGCTAAAAGTTAATCGTAAATCGAAGGCACCCAACAAGGACGACCGCTTATCGTGCCAATTCGCCCCGAAACGTTTTTCAGGCATAGGTATTAGAAAACAAAACTTGAAGCCAATCGAGTATGTAGATACGCATTCGCTTGCGTAGTCTGAAAATGAATCGTTAACAAGGAATATAACTTCTGGGACTTTGTATAGCGCTATCTGCATTACAGACACTATGTCCCTGAACTTTGGTTCCACTGTTTCTACCCAAGACTCAGAAGCCTGTTTCGTGAGACATACGGAAAATACAACCTTTGGAGGGTTGACAAGTGGCGACCCCTGGTAAGCTTCGACCAAGTGGTGATACTCTAGATGGTCGTTGATCTCAATCGCGCACTGCGTACATGCACATATCAAACACACCGTGATCAGTACTTTCTTCACCATTCTCAGCTGCACTGCAAATAGCCGCCATATTGAAATTGTTACGCTGAGTACTGAGATACCAAAGAAGACGCCCAAGAGTCCAAAAACGTTGAGCACAATAAAGCCAAGGCTCATTTTGGCTTCAGCTTCAGTTGATCGCACTTGGACATCTTGTTCTATGACTACTCGGGATGAAGTGTTGACGCCCAACGACATGTGAGCTGAAGTAACCAGGTGTGAAAAGCTGCAGCTCGGTTTTGCGCATGCTCGTAGACATTTTGTGATGTTGCAGAAGCTTGGCTGCAGTCATAGACGCATTTATATTGGTCATAGTTGCGGCAAAAAGTATCATATGGAGCTGGAAGGATTTTGGAACTGAACCTTTCAAACGTCACGTAAACTTCAATCCCAGCTGATAATTCGACGACATCTGGGAACGAGCTGTAGATGAAAGTGAGTTTGGAAAGATGCCAAGGCATCGGTTTGCGATATTTCAGCACATAGATCTTTGAATCTTCAAAGCTTCGGTTGGCAAAATTACTGTTTTTTGTTGAAGTACTGTTTCCCAGCACAAGGAATAGTTTCCCAAAAAAGTCTTGACGTGGCCATAGTCCAAAATGCTGAAGTTTTTCATCGAATCAGGTTTCTTCGGCATACATATGACCACGTCATTGAAAGGCAGAACTTTGTTCAATGAAGTAGATGTCACTGTTCCATACTGGGAGTAATCTATCAAAGCAGTCAAAATGTAGTACGATGCAGAAAGAAATGAGATGGAATGCAGCACAACTACTGCTTTCTTCATTTTGACTTTGAGAATCAAGCTGGTCATACATCTATGCAGTTGCTGTATGATCTTTCAGTCTCTATAGCTACAGGGAAAGAAGAAGAAACATCACACAATTCCTGACCTTAATGTCATCCGTAGCTTGTCGAGCGGTCATATTCGCTTAATCAACATCAATAGTGTCTAGAATGGCAATGCGTCTCATTTTAATTGTCATTCGAGACACTCTTGATGTCCATTAAGCGAATACTACCGCTTCAATAGTTTGGTGTATAAACAAGCAACTATTAGTCTTTCGCTCACTATATTATATAAGCGAAATGATACATTCTAAGGTTGAACATGTTGAATTGTATCAAATTTTCGGTTTGAGCTTGAGCTTTATGCGGAGAACAAGAACTTCATGACTTCCAAGAAAGTTTTCCATTGCTCGATTTTCACTAACAATCTATTTACCATATTTTTCTTCATAATTCAGGAAGTGTCCGACTGTTGAAAAGCTTAACATACTCCGGCGTTTGTCGATACAAAAACTTTTTTCAAATTTTTCAAAGTGAGAAACTAAGAGCTTCCCCATATTTCCCTGTGAAACCAATGAGTGGCATAGATTTGTCTTGACCCTGACTACGATTATAGCCGTTAGATGGCGCTGAAGCTAATATGCGCACATATGTAAAAACTCCTCTCACACTAAATTCCCTTCTTGCGCTTCCTCTGAACCGACTAGCGCAATGAAATGTGCTCTGCTAAACGAAAGGGATAAACCTCACATAAAAAATCAAAATTGCATGATACTCATGACGCATCCTCTGTAATTCAAATTTGCTCGATTCAGTTCTGTCTTCAGCTTTCCCAGTCAGCGGTAGGTGGCGCTGGTATCATCAGCTGCTTCCACGCCACATAGCGGATTAAGCAAACTTCTTTAGCTTTGGTTGAGCATGCGCATCGAGTAAAGCACTGATTTGGCTGTCGTGCGTGACCTGATGCTACATATCTTACTTCTTTAAAGATTCACCTCGTTCGATGTTATTCGAAATATTCTGTTTTGAAATCCCTTCACACGATTTTTTCCGTCACGCTGATAAGTGTCTCAAGCGTGTGACCTCGTTAATGCGAAATATAGGCGAAAACTGCAAACCTTCATGGATGGAAAGATCAAAGGTTCACCGCTTCGTGAATGTGTCGATAAAAAAACTGGCCAGGAAACACAGTAGTTGACGATGCGAGACTGTTTAGTCATTAAGTATCTCGTCTGTGGTAATGATAACATTAGCCACTATTGCCGGCCATTCTGTTTCCATCGAAACCGGTGATTAATATCTAAGAGTCTTTAAGGTTCATTTCCTAACTTTCGCGTATGACACGTAATGTAGCTTTTGGAATATCAACTGTCTCCATGACAATATTACTGACGCAGGTATCGACAAGTCACTAACGAGACACCGCTGACAACTAGTTGAAGTGCTTGCTGTGAAATATGAGTGAGCTGTTGAGCTACTTGATGTGTTCAACTTTCTTCGTTGTGTTTTTAACTAAACTAATGCCCAACGTCGGTGTACCCAAGGATTCCAGCAGTCGGTGCTGTCATCAAAAACAGGAATAAGGTGTACTCTGTTTTTTATTATTGCTTATTGCTTTATACTATCTATGATCATGCTACACAAGTAGAGAGCGGGCGTGAGTAGATCAGTGAAGCATACTCCATACCAGAGGCCGAAAGTGTTGCCCAGATACATGATGAACGCACTGACAATCATCTTTGGTACGTGCTTAATGCTTGTCTCATGCGTTTGAGAGTTGACTTCTAAAGTTGTCCTATTGTCGGGCCTGAGCAGCGAGTTTTGTCTAGTGCTGTATACATTTGTCTTGCAATCGGATTTTCTACACCTCTTTTCACAGCTGGCCACGTTGGTTTGATTGAATATGAAGTACCAGCCAAGCTCATCTTCAGTTGACTGCGACAGCTCGTTTATCGCCAGTGGTCTCACTGCACTGTTCTTTTTGTTATATAGAGCGGAAAATAGCTTCTCCATGCAACTGTCGAAGCATCGTTTTTGATTTTTGTGTCCGTATCTCGGATAATCGATACACTCGAAGATATACGGTGAAGGTAGGGAACTGACAGTGACACCGTCAAACTCGTAGATCACACGTTGACCAGGATACATCTCGGTGATACTAGAAGCGATCACATTGACGTCAATGTTATCAAAAGAGTCAATCGCTTGCACTCCAACTTCTGCAGCTGAAGCGAGATCAATCTTCAAGATGGCCGCTGACCCTGAAGCAGCCAGCTGTTCTTTATCCAAGTTTCTAGTGAATTTGCTTAGTCGAAGTTCTGTGATGACTATCACGCGAAAGTAAAGGTAGGTTTTGACAATTAGAGACTGTGCTGCAACCGATAATTGAACCCAAGACTTGTCTTCGAAGTCTCGGCTCCAGATAGCAGAGACAAGTTGACCTGATTGTTTCGAACATTTGTCTGCAAGGTTCGAAATTTCAGATGATGAACATCCCCCGTTTCCTAAGCAGGGTGTTTCAGTTTCTTGGAACAGCACAAGGTTTAGTCTTGAGTTCGACGCTGGCTGTGAATATGACTGTGTCAAGGTCTCATATGCTAAATACTTTTCAAATGCGGCAGTTAGATTCCATAGCAGCCCAGAAATAAGGATGATATGACGAGTTATCTTGAGAGCCGTTCTATGTGATTTTCTGGCTTTGAAAAATTTCGACACTTTCTTCACTCCGCTGATAAGCTGCAAGACACTAACTCCTGCCCAAAAGCCTATCGTACTGATAATGACAAGTAGAGTGTCGATGATCAGAGATACTGGGACATGTTTGAATCGATAAACATGTTGCTGTGGAGAGTTCAGAGTAAATATTGGATCTATCTGCGTAACTGTTTGCCGAACACTGTAGAGCTTGAAACGCTCTTCTTTGCAATCAACCCAACGACATGTAACATCCCGACAATAATCTAGATATCCTTGCGCATCGCCAGCTATGTGCAGCTTATTGCTAGTATCGAATACCGGAATGTTGATTGGGTGGTGGTCTGGGTTTAGCTCTTGAAAACGCTTCAGGGCGCATGCGTTGATGCATTGGTGACGCGACTTGAAAGCCGAGAGCACACCTCGGCCATGGTGCTGGCAATCTGTAGCATAGGGTTGAGGCAAAGCGAGTGTCTCAATGTAGATATTCTGAATCGAGCTCCTCGGTAGATTTTTGATCCTGGTGTCATCGTACATGATGTCAAAATCGTCGGTGTTGGCCGAAACCTCATAGAATGAATTTGGATTGCTAAACATTAATCGTAAATCGAAGGCACCCAACAAAGACGACCGCTTGTTGTACCACTTTGCCCCGAAACGTTTTTCTGGCATGGGTAGTAGAAAACAAGACTTGAAGCTAATCGAATATGTAGATACGCATTCGCTCTCGTAGGCTAAAAATGAATCGTTAAGAAGGAATATCACTTCCGGGACTTTGTATAGCGCTATTTGCATTTCATACACTATGTCCCTGAACTTTGGTGCCATTATTCCTACCCAAGACTCAGAAGCCTGTCTGTTCAAACATGCAGAAAAAACAACCTTTGGAGGGGTGACTAGTGGCGACCCCTGGTAAGCTTCGACCAAGTGGTGATACTCTAGATGGTTGTTGATCTCAACCAAGCACTGCGTACATGCGCATATCAAACAAACCATGATCAGCGCCTTCTTTGCCAGTCTCAACTGCACTGCAAATAGCCGCCATGTTGACATGGTTACGCTAAGTACTGAGAGACCGAAGAAGACGCCCAAGAGTCCAAAAACGTTAAGCAGTATGAAGCCGAGGCTCATTTTGGCTTCGGCTTCAGTTGATCGCACTTGGCCATCTTGTTCTATGACTACTCGGGACGAAGTGTTGACGCCCAACGAGATGTGAGCTAAAGTAACCAGGTGTGAAAAGCTGCAGCTCGGTTTTGCGCATGCTCGTAGACATTTTGTCGATGTTGCAGAAGCTTGACTGCAGTCATAGACGCATTTATATTGATCGTAGTTGTGGCAAAAAGTATCATATGGAGCTGGAAGGATTTTGGAACTGAACCTTTCAAATGTCACATAAACTTCAATCCCAGCTGAGAAATCGACGACATCTGGGAACGAGCTGTAGATGAAAGTGAGTTTAGACAGATTCCAAGGCATTGGTTTGCCATATTTCAGCACATAGATCTTTGAATCTTCAAAGGCTTCGGCTGGCAAAATTACTGCTTTTTGTTGAAGTACTGTTTCCCAGCACAAGGAATAGTTTCCCAAAAAACTCTTGACATCGCTGAAGTCGAAAATATTGAAGTTTTCCATCGAATCTGGTTTCTTCGGCATACATATGACCACGTCATTGAAAGGCAGAACTTTTTCGAATGAAGTAGATGTCACTGTTCCATACTGGGAGTAATCTATAAAAGCTGTCAAAATGTAGTACCACGCAGAAAAGAAAGAGATGGAATGTAGCAAAACTACTGCTTTCTTCATCCTGACTTTGAGAATCAAACTGGTAATGAACATATACCGTTGCTGTATGATATTTCAGTCTCTATAGCTACAGGAAAAGAAGAAGGACAAACATCACAAATTCCTGCCTTAATGTCATCCGTAGCGCTGAGTACAACTTGCCTCTTCGCACGGTCGCGATATATGCATGTTGAGCAGTAAAAGTTAAGTAATGTACATCCAGAGTTGCTCGAATGACAATTCGTCTCTCCAGTAATTTGGTGTATGAAAAAACAACCATAAGTGACTCGCATGTGCTTGTGGACAGCTAGCATTACTGAGTCTCTGACAAAATTATCGCCGCTAGATGGCTCGGGTGCTAATATGAGCACTTATGTAATATGTATGTAATAGCATAAAACAGTAAAAACTTATATTTTGTCAAAGTAGAGGTCGAGACAAATCTACGCCACTCATTGGTTTCACGGGGAAACACGGGGAAGCCCTTTGTTTCTCACTTTGAGAATTTTAAAAAAAGTTTTCATTTTGTCGAGCGCCGAAGTATGTTAAGCTTTTCAAACGTCGCACACTCTCTGAATTATGAGGAAAAATATGGAAAATATCTACAGGAAAACGCTGCAGGAAAAGAAGAAGAAGAAACATCACAAATTCCTGGCCTTAATGTCATCCGTAGCGCTCGGTACAACTTGCCTCTTCGTACGGTAGTGACATATCCATGTTGAGCAGTAAAAGTCGCGTAATAAACATCAAGAGCGGCTCTAATGACAATGCGTCTCTCCAGAAGTTTGGTGTATGAAAAACCAACTATTAATGAATCGCATGACTGACACTTGTCGCTGAAAGCTATGATTCTCACTAGCCACACCTTTAACTGTGAAGGTATACTCTTACTCGGATCACATGATCAGTCATATGACAACAGACAATGTGATATACCGACGTCTTGGAAGAGTTTGCTGGCTAGCAAGCTTGGTTCTCGCTTTGGAACTTGTAACAAGGGTCGTTCATTTTTCAATTTTTCGAAATATTAATCCATGTAATTAGTTCATGAAGTGAAATGTTAAAATAATCATTATGCTTGTCGACAGCAAGCATTACTAAATCTATGACAACATTATCGCCGCCCGGAAGTGATAAACCTCACATTAGCAAATCGAAAATTGCATGATACTCATGACGCACAGTCTGTGATTCAAGTTTGCTAGATCCAGTTGTGTTGTCAGCTTTCCCAGTCAGCGCTAGGTGGCGCTGGCATCATCAGCTGCTTCAACGCCACCTAGCGGATTCAGCAAGCTTCTCTACCTTTGATTGAGCAGGCGCATTGTGTAAAGCACTGATTTGGCTGTCTTGCGTGACCTGATGATAGATATCTTACTTCTTTAAGTATTCACCTCGTTCGATGTGATTCGAATATTCCATTTCGAAATACCTTCCCACGATTTTTTCCATCACGCTGACTAGTGTCTCAAGCGTGTGACTTCGTCAATGCAAAATATAGGCGAAAACTGCAAACCTTCGTAGGTGGCACTGTATCTAAAGATCAAAGGTTCGCCATTTCGCGAGTGTGTCGATAAAAACCTTGGCCAGGAAACACAGTAGTTGATGATGCGAGACTGTTTAGTCATAAAGTATCTCGTCTATGGTACTGATAACATTAGCCACTATAGTCTGCCACTCTGTTTCCAACGAAACTGGCGATTAATACAGAGAGTGTTAAAGGTTCATTTCCGAGCTTTCGTGTATGACACGTAATGTAGCTTTTGGAATATTAATTGTATCCATGACAATATTACTGCACCATACTGGCCTCGCGTAACGAAAAGCTACTAACGAGACACGACTGACAAGTAGTTGAACTGCTTGCTGTGGAATATGAGTTTGCTATTGAGCTACTTGATGTGTTCAACTTTCTTTGTTGTGTTTTTAACTAAACTGAGTGTTAAATATTTCTCATATGAGACGATCAACGACATCATAGACGATGATAGCATTGTCAACCGCACTCAGTTTGCAGCAAGCTTGTGCTATGATGTAAATCGAGTTGGCTTTTCACTGTCAAATTTCACAGATATGGAAGATATCATCACCGGCTTCAGCGTTAATGAAATTTTGCACCGCTCAGCTAAGGCTGATGATATGTTCGAGAAACAGGAAGGTCAACAGTTCAATGAGTACATGCTGGCGACGCTGAAGTGTTTTCAACTTCAAGAAAATGGCACCGATAGCTGGAATATTTTTCGCTTCTTTTTCAAGAGTCGCATATCAAGGTCTTTGTTGTCCGTATCCATTCATGGTAAGCACGCATATGATCGTCACCCAAAGCGTACATTTTTCTTGGGTGGCCGCAATACGCTTGAAACGGTCCGCTTTGTCGGCTATATCACCCATAGATATCTCAGGTATTGCAGGAACTACCTTGAAGATGAAACTTTTCGCAATCGAGATGACTGCATGTCTAAATGCTTTGAAACCAAAATGGCGCATTTACCTTATCATTATGCGTTTGAAGCTTCAGAGAAAAAATATAGCTTGACCTCAGAAAACACAGATCAAACTTTCGAGATATGCGATAAAACTTGTCCCAGATCTTGTACTGACATCAAATTTCTGGCCAAGATAGTCGTAACAAAACGGAAAAACGAAATATCCGGTATAGAACTCAAGATAGTGTCGGTAAGAAGTATTTTTGCCAGGCTCCAGCTGTCCTTTGACTTATTTGTCATCAACAGCATTGGGTTTCTATCAGCTAGCTTTGGCTTATGTATCATATCGGCTAGATTCATTGCGACCAGAATTTTCAGTGAGTCAATAGCTAAGCCAGTGCAAAAGTGTGCGTATGTCATAGCTATGCTAGGATTCCTATGGCAATTCTATGACATGACAGAGATGTATCTCGGATATCAAATTGCCACGGAAAGATACATAGGCCCAGTCATGTATGAAACATATCCAAACTTGTCCATATGTCGGCCTCTGGAAAATCGAGAATTTCATATCAGTAAACCTTGGCAGTGTGGTATATCTAATCGAACATCCCATATATGTCTGAAAGGTCACTTTGATGACAAACCTGATTACTCAGCTGGTGTAGTCAAATATGATAGTACTGTCTCGAATATCACTACCGAAACATTGTTCTATGTTGACGATCTTCGTTGTATCAACGTGGCGCCGATTTATCCGAAAATCATCCACAAGCAGTACGTCGAAGATTTATATAGGTATTCGATGCCAAACACAAGCACAAACATGATATTTAGTTTGACATATGACAAAATGCTTCCGAAACGCAGCGATATTATCACGTCGCAGTCGTCTTCAGTTAAGTTCATATTTAAGATTATTCGGCAACATCTCTTACCTGCGCCATTTGCATCAAAGTGCATCAACTATAAAGACAAGCGTTTCTTATCTAGGCTAGATTGTATCCAGAAATGTCTGATAGCAGAGTATAAGAAACAAACACGAGAAATTTGCATACCACCATCCGTGGCTACTACGAAACAACTGAAAGTATGTCCCATGAACGAGACAATCGAAGAGCAGGTTTGTCCACGTCAATGTCCCGCACCTGATTGCTACAGTGTAGCTATCAACTTTGACGTCAATTTCAGAGTCAAGTTCGTCTTGTCTATAGCTAATCCAAGTGAAGAACACTTCACCAAGGAGTTGCCTTGTTTGAGCATCTTGGCCTATCTCATATATGTATCTGACATACTTTCCCTTTGGTTTGGCTTAAATATCCTGGCAACATGCCGGAGGATAACAGAGTTTCTCGCGAATGTTCGAACGAATATAACTCAAAAGAGCATTCTACGACTCGTGTATGCGGTAATATTTTTGGGCACAACTGTTCACTCTTATCAAATTTTGATGAACCACTTGAAATATTCTGTCATTACGATAACGTCGTACGAACGTCAAGCTCTGGTTGAAATTCCCAGACTGTGCCTTCAAAGTAAAGGTAATGGAACAAGAGACGTAACCGATCGTAGCAACTGGGCAACAGTAAAGATAAGAGATCCTCGAACACTTAGATTGCAGTATCTTGAGCAATATAATCACAGTGTTAACTTCATACGTCGCACCGAAGGTGTTAACTATTTTTGTCTGACATTACCTCACAGGTATATCTATATCTACGATCAGCTACAATTACAGAAATCCGCAGATCTGATAGCATTCAAAGCAAAACGAGGCACATTCTATTATATAACATCACAAGGGTCCTCATCGGGTATCCATGAAAATCCAGCTCGTCGCCCGACAAATAACTCGTTCACATACAACTACTTCTTGACGTCACTTTTGCTTTTACCATCACCGTATTCCAGTGATTGTGTAATATACTACTACGACAATGCTGATACATGCTTTCACAGGTGTTATGGCAAGAATTACAGGAAAAAATATGACAGCCAGTCGGAAGAAGATTTTGTCACGCTGCGTAATATTATGAAAAGTTGCACTCATATTTGCCGACGACCATCTTGTAAGAGTGACTACTATACCTATACTCATCGCACAACCAACACCGTTCTGGGGATAGCCTTAGACGACTTCGTCATATCTGCAAAATACATGCCACTCTACACCATAGCTGACCTTATCGTATTTGCTGGCGGTGTCTTAGGGTTTTGGCTTGGTGTATCTCTCATAGATGTCAAGCACATTCTCTTTATAGTGGCACCCTACCTGGAAAATCGCCCGAAGCCCGACGTTCAGTCGTCAAGGTTTCAACATCATCAAGCTAGGCCAAGATCGCATGCATGGGCTCATCCCTCGGGATATTCGTTCAATTCACATATAAGTAGAAGAATATGGTATTAGATTCGTTACAAGCTGTGCCGAGACTAATATTCTGTATCTTGAAATATACTTCTTCTATCTTGAACTCTGGAAAATGACTCTAACCTGCAGTAATAAAAACTAAAACTTCCTTCAACATAATTAAAATCTCAAAGTTCAGCCGTCGTGACACTTCAACTGGTGACATGCATACGTTCTTCCACACAAAAGTGTGCAGTTAGGTTTGACATTTTGCAGCGAAAGAGCGAGAGAGAAGCACTGTATTCTCGGTATTTCGGACCCAGTGAGGTGACTCCAAGTGTATTATGCGAAAGAAGATACCGCGAGCTCAGAATTTAATATCACCCAAACTGACTAACATTGTATGGGAGTAAGATCTTCCGTACCAGTGTGATGTAGAGCAGCTCGCTTCGACTCGGCTAATTGAGAAGCTCTTAGCATACATATGGTTGAAATGAAAGCTCCGACGCCAAGCCACACAAACACTCGGCCTTTGCTGATGAAATACTTCATGAAGTCCTTGTCCTCGACGGGCGTTTGGAATGCGTGTAGTCGCTTGAACACGTAGAACAGCACTATGGTCATCAGGATGCCTGGTATGATGAGATATACGGCAGTGATGCAAGTTCTTCTCTCCCTGTCTGGGTGATCAGCTGTGATTACTCGCACCCACTCGCCGCCATGTTGGACAAAGGATTCGGTCATCACAAGATTTGTTTGTCTTTGGCATCAACCGAGCAGTTGACAAGACGAAACCGCGCATGCGCAGCTCACGAAATGCGTTCACGGCGCGCATGCGCCATTCACTGCCGTTAGTGAATATTGCTTGCAGACAAAACTTTCATGCTGAAGTCGCTCAGAACGGATCGACAATATTGCCTGGAAAACAAGTTCTTAAAACACTGAGTGGAAGTTTCGACAGAATTAGTTCGATATTTCAATTAAACATTGTTTGTCGCAAGACGTAGAGTAGTGAAAATTTATCACTCATGTCTGAAGTTTTAGGTAAACCAGTATAAATGTTCGGTTTGCCGATTCTCTTCAAGTGCTCGATTTTCACATTCCTCGTACTTTGTGGGAAGACTTCCAAAGTTGGACTAAGATATCATCTAGAAGACTATTTGAATTTCAATCTACGCGTTGGCTCTTATCAGGTACATATTATTCCATAAAAGCAATTTAATTATCTAAGTATCTCTGGTTCAGTTCTCACTTGACGATCAACCTATTGAATATGAGCCTGCCTATGGTGTTTTGACGTCGGTCTTGCAATATAAAAGAAACCAGCAGCTATACAATTGGAGGTGATTTTAAACATGGTCTTTTAATTACTATTGACTATTTGTCATCCATACCAGTTCTGAATTCGTTTTCATGGGATCAAACATAGGCAAGATGAATGACAGTGGCTATTTCGATGGTATGATCGGTAGGGACCACAGAATAAGTTCTTTTTTAAGCTTAAAATATGTCGTCAAAAGCCTCAAAATATGTTCAAAAATAAGTTGCATTTATTCCAACGCGGTATGTGTTGATTTCACTGAAGGTGGTTATTGACATATGGTACGAAGAGCCTCTTAATGTTTGAAGGTGTTAAATTGCGCCTGTTGTCACGGAAAAAAGATCTATATTTCGAAAATGACCTCTCTACTTCTACCGACGTAAGCGGAGCATATCTTCTTCGCAGAGTGATATCCGGGCTGTTTTCAACAATGTAACCATTGAGATCAGGATTATCACAGAGTATCTGATTGAGCCGTGATTCATGTTTTGATCCCTTCAGCACGTCGTGAGCATCTGTGAGCCACGACAGCTGTATTTCCATAGTTGAGTTTGACGTTTCGAGTCCATTAATTATGTCAATCAGTGGGAGATATTTCGCCAAAGAGTTCAGCTCCGTACGAACATTTACTGCTTGATATAGTTTCTGAAAGTATTTGATATTGAACTACACACGCGCTAATCCCGACGATATGACTCGGAAATCTGCTGGAGCCTGGAGTAAGTCGCCTGATTTGATATTGTGCAGCTTTCAATAAGAACAACCAACGTATCAAAATTGTTTGACAGGTAGCATAGCTTGGTTTTTGTTTATGTGAAATCTTCTTTCCTCTTATTCGATTGCCAAAAATAATTTTTTTTGTCTCGATACCAGGTGTTGACCAGTGAAGTCTTTGATGATGTCTTGAATACTAGATTGATACCAATATGACGAAAGAAGTTATAGCAGTAGATGAACGTCTTAGGGATGATGCAGCCAAACAGTTGTCTTTCCTTTGCTTTTTTTCTTCACTTTGTCAGTCAGCCCTTTAGTTTTCGTGTGATGTTCTAAACTTAGCAATCGTCTACTCACTACAAGCGTTGTAGCTTGGTGTATTTAGAACTTCTCATAGAGACGCGGCAAGTTTTGGGCCACAATAGGTCACCAGCTGTGTTGACGATGGGTTCTGAGCATATGGCATTCGCTAACTTCGTATGGTATCGTCGAAGCAAACATTGGGTCCATAGGCATTCTGGACAACTTTAGTGCCCTTGTAGCAAACAGTGTGTCCGATCGATCCGGTATCATAACAATGTCCTCATGCTCGTGATGTAGACGCGTACGGCCTATCTGGCTTGGTGTAGCTAACATATGTTAGTCTCAATATGATCAGCGAAATATGCTCTTGTCAAATGGAATTTTCTGACATGAAGTTCGACGATGATGTCATGAACTAAAGGACAGTCACTAATATGGTATAACCTGCAAAACTACTCAAGTTTTGTGGTCCCTAATGTTCAAGGGAAGCTTGCTTTGTTAAATGTATCTTCGTACCGGAACTTGTAGTATTCGTTCACGATGTCATGGATCATGGCCCAGTTTTCATGTCCATGGAGCTGGTGATGACCCAAGCTAGACAAAGGCCGAAATATGCGAACTTTGATATCCTAGATAGTCTAGGATCTACTACATTCTATATGACAAAGCAGCTGTTGAAGGGTCTGGGCTTGAGCTGCTTCTTCACTGTGTGCAGCCATTTCGTGTTGTCTAACTTACAATCTGAAAGGTCGTTGTATAGGATAGCTGTTATCAAGTTTTGGATATTTTGTTGGAGCTGTTTGAAAGCTATCATTCGCCAAGAGTATCCAAGATATGCATTCTGGTGCCAGAGCATGGTATGGTGGACTGTATGCCAGTCTCTATTCGTCGCAATATCTGGCTACGCACTGAATCAGCTGTCTACGGACGCTGTTGTCACAGTCACTCCAATCTATGCTGAAACTGTACAAGATTTGCTCGACAAAGGGAACTTCTATGATGTTCATATCTCGTCCGGATTGTTTTTCATACCAAGGCTCAAGCTCGCACCGCCATCAAGTTTACTGGGTCGACTCTATCGACAGGTGGAACGACGTCAAGTATGTCCCGAATCAAGAACCTGCTATCTGGGTTCAGCGGTCACTAAGACTCAATATGTGACATCGGCTCTTGTAGAACGTGACCCTCGATATGTCAGTTTGCTGGAAAAGAGAGTCGCGCAGAGCTATCTTCGGTGCTTGTATCCATATTTCGGCGACAAAGCAAGCGAACAGGATGCCTATATGAGCCAAGCGCCCATAGCTGAAACTATGGGTATTACAGCTTTCCGAAATGACCTTCCGTATGGTATTTACAAATATTTGTTCATGAGGCTGAGCTTCATCTTGGAATTCGGCTTGGAAGGCAAGTTGATCCAAGAGATGACCTCAGCCATACCTAAAAACAAAGTCCCTGGCTTCGAGACCGATGAATGGGATTGTCTTGAGAGACCTCAAAATGAGCCCGATAAGCCAATCGTAGCTTTCGCAATCGAGAAAATGAGCAAGACAATCAAGCTGGTTCTAATTAGCTGCATCATTAGCGTAATTATACTAGTGATCGAACTTTTCGTTCGAAAGCTCCACAAAAGACGTCATAAATGTACTAAAAATATCTGGATGCGGAATACGAAGAATTCTAATCATCACTCGCCATACTCGAAAAAGTTAACTTCAATTTCCAAGCAAAAAGCTTGGTCTCTCCAGTTTCAGTTGAACAGATAAATTGTACACTAGAGATGTATTTGACTTCTACAAGAAAATGCAAAACCATTGTCAGAATTCAATAAAATAGTTAGATTGTTAATAGTTGTATTGAAGGAACAAAATATCGATATAACGGAAATCTCACAATGGAAGGTCATCTTGTCGCATTTGAATGTCTTTGTGGCGCCATTGTGGAAGATCCCTCTCAGTTCTGTACTTATCTTTGTATTTCTTATGAACTAACTAATTGAACTTCTCCTTCAAATTAGATCGTGGCAGTATTTCCCATGAATACATCCATGAAATGGTGGCAAACACGGTAATGCTATTTACCAAATGATGAGTCTTTGTTGCCGAATTTGAAATCCCTTCCCC
Organism: Halotydeus destructor; assembly: GCA_022750525.1. Lineage (NCBI taxonomy): Eukaryota > Metazoa > Arthropoda > Arachnida > Trombidiformes > Penthaleidae > Halotydeus > Halotydeus destructor. Next base: position 68,731 of record JAIUWE010000045.1, read on the forward strand.
TCCTAGAGAAAAACTTATATGATTTGCATTAGTTAGCTCAATCGTTTATTACATTCCAAGCATGTCCAGTGCTGTCAGCTGTTTCGAAAAAGCACCACACATGGGCAGCTTATTGAGGTCTTCACAAAAAAAGAACTTTCTAGATTGAAGGAGTGTTGTCGAATAAAAGAACTTTGTCGCAATATGTACGTTTATATTAATCGTTGATGTTTCATTTTAAGTGTCGCTTGTCGTTTCGTGGCTCGGCAGAATAATTTGGTTAACGAGAGCGAGGGCTCCTGTTCACAACGGAACTACACGAGATCACATCTCGGTATTCGAAAAACAAAAGTTGATGACTCCTATCATATTCGCTTCATATACCGACCAGCAAAGCTTGGTATTCGGAACGCAGGTGGTTGAGCAGCGAGAAAAAACGCACAAAACGATTATGAGGCTAGCGCTATGTCCCAATGAAAAGTTTTTATTGTTCTCTTGATCACAATACCAATTATAGTCCGTTACTGGATCACTCTCACTCAGCATAAAGAGGTGAGTCAGACAATAGAATTGCCAGCATCTAGCACAGCGCACTCGAGCAAGTCGAACACACTTGGCACAGTTCTGAGTGCCAAAGCGGAAGCCACAACTTTTCGCTGTGTCAAATTCTTCATGCATTTCAGGTCTCAATTCAGCTTTGATGGATGAATACCATAAAGTTGGACAAATAGCTTTTCGGATATATGGTTATGCACTAGGAACTTCATCGTGATACAGTTGAAACGATGAAACAGTTTGATTTGCAGATGACGATACTCGTTGGAGGGTCTGAAGCCATGAAATTTAAGGCACTGGCACCCACTTGTACAGTTGTTCGGATGGTTTTGCACTATACGTTTTGAATCGTCCGGGAGATGAGCTCTGATGAAGTTGTGGTCAGCGAATGGTTTACAACGGTCTACTCTCAACGGTCTCTGTGGAGATGGTGGACAAGAAATTTTTCATCCAGCCACAAACTTCGCCAGCAAAACTGTCTAGGGAAAAAGTAATATATTGAGGAATCCTTTCTCAACAGTGATGCCCGACTGGACAGCTTGTTTGAGCATAGAGTCTGTTAGATGAATCATATTCTGCATCCCGACTTTATTAACTATGTTTATGCTTCTATAATGGGCTTATGCCTTTCTGAATTACTTCGTTCCTAGGTGGCGCTACTGTAGGCATCACGCCATCATTAGACTCCACCCCTTTAATAAATACTCTTTCCTTATCCTTCGAACTAGTCGGTAGCACTAAAACACGTGCTCTGTAGTACTCGTGAAATCTCACAGCTTATGGGCCCAGCACGCTTTCACTGCGCTGCCGAAAATTTGTTTTAGTGATTCGAAGACTAGTTGTAATTTCTAATTGTTCATCGGGATTTAAGAACTGTGTTTTTCAGTTCGGAAAGTTTCAAGAGCCAGGTGCCAAGTTTGAGAAGCAAGCGGAGGCAGGGATCAACATGCAAGCAGCGGGATCAACGAATGGTCCTTCCATCGCGAAGCTGGAAGGAGCCAACTGGCGGATTTGGAAACTCCGAATGGAAGCATTTCTGAAAGCCCGAGAGCTGTTAGAAATTGTTTCTGACGACAAGCCGGCAGTTTGCAGCGACAAGTGGACTAAACAAGATGCGCAAGTCCAATACATAATTTTGACCTCAATTGACATGAAATTACTCCATCATATTGAGTCATGTGCAAGTTCAAGCGAAATGTGGCAAAAATTGGTTTCGGTATTCGAAAAGGTGGACAGCAGTTCCAAATGGATGGCTGCCAACGAGTTCCATACTTACAGCTACCAAAGCGGGAGTAGTATGGCAGACCATGTCTCTCACATTCAGAACCTTGTTCTGAAATTAAGCATGCTCGGAACCAGTTTAGAAGAGTCGATCATCGTTGCAAAATTACTGCAAAGCGTTCCAGAGCGTTACAGCGGAGCTTTATCGGCTATAGGTCTTTTGGACGAAGACAAGAAGACATTCGAACGAATCAGTCAGTTTCTAATACGCGAAGAAGGGAGAATCGACACACCGGAAGTTGTCGAAGCTTTAGTTGCGAATGGTCGCCATTCCGAAAGCCATTCCAGCAGAAGAGTGAAATAGTTTGTTTCTTCTGCAACAAAAAAGGTCATATCAAGCGTGATTGTCATGCTTTCAAACGCCAGAATGGAATTCGGAATGGTCAACAGGTATTCCAAAATGGAGAACGGCAGTTCGGAAATACAAATGGAGAGAAATCAGGTTACCATGCCGATGAAGAAGCCAACATTGTGCATGAAGATGTCTGGCTTGCAGACAGTGGGGCTTCAAGCCATTTGAGCCCACGAAAAGATTGGTTCTCGACCATAGAGAATTATGAATCGAATTTGAGCATTGCAAATAGCCAAATGTTGCGAATTGAAGGGAGAGGCGAGATAGAGATTGTGAAGCTGGTGGATGGAAAATGGATATCGGGAAAGCTACTCAACGTGCTGTATGTACCCGAACTGTCGAAAAACTTATTCAGTACTGGAGCATGTACGAAACTGGGATATGAAGTTATTATATCCGAAAACCAGTTAAAAATTGTCAAAGATGGTACGCTTCACATCAATGGTAGCCGTTACAGAAACAATCTATTCTCGCTTGACATCAAGGTGATTTTCCCCAAAAAGAATGATGTCTTCCTGTCGAAAGAAGAATTTATCTTACGTTGGCACGAAAGGATGGGCCACATCAATTTTGACTGCATGAGGCGAATGGCAGTTAATAATGCTGTGGACGGGTTAAAAATGGAAACTCACCCGAAAATGAAATTATTCTGTGAGCCTTGCCAGTATGGTAAAATGAAAAAGGTGCCACAATCGGTCGATGGACTATAACTACAAGCCCGGTGAGCTGGTCCACTCGGATGTGAATGGTCCTATGTCGGTGGAATCTCTCAGTGGCAAAAGGTACTTCGTGCTCTTCAAAGATGACTGTACTGGGTTCCGAAAGGTGTTTTTCATGAGACATAAATCGGAAGTTTTTAACTACTTCAAACAGTTCCGAAATGCTGCTGAAACCCAAACCGGAAACAAAGTGAAAGTGCTTCGTAGTGACAATGGTACCGAATATGTGAATGGCTACTTCAAAGAATATCTGAAAGAAAAGGGAATATACCACGAAACAACAGCAAGTTATTGTCCGCAATCTAATGGTGTTTCCGAAAAAGATAACAGAACTATTTCGGAATGTTCAAATACCATTCTTAAGGCATCGAAGCTTCCGAAGACTCTGTGGGCTGAATCCGTGAATACGGCTGTCTACCTTTTGAACAGAACACTTTCTAAAGATAACGTCAAGACTCCTATCGAGATGTGGAGTGGAAAAAAGCCGACCGTCAGTAACTACAAAGTGTTCGGCTGCGATGCTTTCGAAAAGGTCCAGAAGCGTTTTAAACTGGATCCGAAGGCCAAAAAGAAAGTTTTCGTCGGCTATGAAGGAGAGGCTTCGAACATCTACAGGCTGTATGACCCGGTCACTAAAAAGGTCTCAAAGTCTCACGACGTGACGTTCAATGAAGATTCTGTTAGTGGCATTCCGAATGGCAAAACAGGGTTCGAAACTGTCTCAGACATTGAAGATGTACCGGAAACTCTTGTCGAGCCACCCACTGACCAGATGCAGCCTCGAGTAGAATCTAATACGCCTGTTGAAGAAGAGACAAGTGGAGAGGAAGAATCAGTACCAGAGGAGACGGAAAACAATTTGGAAAGGCGTCTGAGAGATCGAAACCGTATTCGAAAGACTGTTCCGTTTCAAGTCGTTTTCTCAGCTGTGGTGGATGAACCTGAAACTTATCAAGAGGCTATGCAAAGTAGCGACAAAGACAAATGGCAGAGAGCCATAAATGATGAATTGGCGGCTCTGGAAAAGAACAAAACTTGGGAAGTTATTAACTGTCTGCCGCAGTTCAGAAAGCCTATCAGTTCAAAATGGGTTTTGAAGAAGAAACTGAAACCTGATGGCTCAGTTGACAGATACAAGGCGAGACTGGTGGCGAAAGGTTTCAGTCAACGGCCAGGGCTGGATTATAACGAAACTTTTGCCCCTGTTGTGCGAATGGAATCTGTGAGACTATTGTTAGCTTACGCAGCTTACAGTGATTTAGAGATCGGTCAATTCGATATCAAAACGGCCTTTCTTAACGGTGAATTGGAGGAAGAAATTTTCATGGAACTGCCTGAGGGAGTTCCGAAGGCTGAAAGCAAGTTCGTAAAGCTGAAAAAGTCTCTCTACGGTTTGAAGCAATCCCCGCGACAATGGAATGCTAAGTTCAAGGCTTTTCTCGAACAGTTTGACCTCGTTCAAAGCGACGCTGACTCATGCATCTTTACCGGAAAAATAGCTGGGAAACAGTTAATAATTGCCATCTACGTCGACGATGGTTTGGTGCTCGCTGAGTCGGTGGGAGCTTTGAACAGTGTTCTGGCAGCTTTGAGAACTGAATTTGAGATATCTGTTGGCGATGCTTCGTTCTTTCTTGGGATGGAGATCGAAAGAGATCGGGAAGCCAAAATGCTGTTCATAAAGCAAGAATCCTATTCAAAAAGGGTTTGGAAAAGTTTGGCATGGAGCACTCTAAATGCATCTCAACACCAGCTGAGCCTCGTGTCCACATCGGAAGGCATGTTGGGGAGAATGCTAGAGTGCCCTACCGCGAAGCAATTGGGTCTCTGCTTTACGCTTCGATGATCAGTCGTCCTGACATAGCTTATGCTGTGGCATACAGTTCGAAATTCATGGAGGCATTTTCGAATGACCATTGGCAGTTTATTAAGCGCATTATGCGTTATGTAAGAGGAACTCTAGGACATGGGATTCTGTTCGACGGGAAAGTGGAAGACTTCGACATTGTGGCTTACTCGGACTCCGACTACGCTGGTGACCCAGACGACCGGAAGTCGACAAGTGGTGGGCTGACGATGGCAGCTGGTGGCTGCATCTCATGGCTCAGCCAGAAGCGAAAGGTCGTGGCTTTGTCAACAACAGAAGCTGAATACATGGCAGCGTCTGATGTCACCAAAGAGATCATCTGGCTGAGACGACTTTCCGAAAGCATTGGCATAGTTCCGAATGGAAGTACGGAATTAAGAATGGATAATCAAGGTTCCATAAAGTTATCAAAGAACCCCGAATTCCACAAGAGGACCAAGCACATCGACGTCCGTTACTATTTCATCCGCGAAAAAGTCGAGTCAAATGAAGTGTCTTTGACATACGTCCCGTCAGCAGAACAGTTGGCTGACATCTTAACTAAACCTTTGCCCAGGGAAGCTTTTGAGAAGTTACGAAAGCAAATTGGCATTTCTAAATTGGATTGATTCGAATTTGCTGTCTGTAACTGGTAGGAGTGTTAGATGAATCATATTCTGCATCCCGACTTTATTAACTATGTTTATGCTTTTATAATGGGCTCATGCCTTTCTGAATTACTTCGTTCCTAGGTGGCGCTACTGTAGGCATCACGCCATCATTAGACTCCACCCCTTTAATAAATACTCTTTCCTTATCCTTCGAACTAGTCGGTAGCACTAAAACACGTGCTCTGTAGTACTCGTGAAATCTCACAGAGTCGCTCGAAATTAGCTGAGGGGTATAACTTGTTTGTCCATATGTAGAAGTAGTGACGGGCATAGACTGAAGTCGGCTCAATTTTCTCCAAATCTGAGTCGTCTCAGTCAGAGTAAGCCCGAAACATGAGAAGACTCGCTAATGAGGTTTCGTGTCTTCAAGTCTCTTCCACTTTTTTCCTGAGTCTTAGACTCGAGACCGAGTCTTCGTCTCGCATGCGCACAAAATTTTTCACTCCAAAATCTGATGAAATATCCAGTAAAACCTAGCAATTTTCTCCTTAAACAGCAATGCTGACGTCCTCTAGTACGTTGCATGACATGTTAACACTTTGAATATAGTTTATATGCTTGCTTCGTGGTAAAGTGGCAATGTTTGGATGTAAAAGCGAGGGAAGTTGGATCAGCTGTGAAGACAAACGACTCAGTCGGGACTCGAGAAAACGAGTCTGATGAGTCCTCTTCGCTCAGCGAGTTGAGTCTTCGAGTCGAGTCTGGGCGACTCAAGTCTAGACTTTCAGGACTCGAGTCGACGACGAGCCCGATTGTCGCTGTCTTCGGTAGAAAGATAAGGGAAACCATTTGTCTAACCTTACCATTAGAAATAGTAGACTCCACAGTTGTTCTATGCGTTGAAATATTGCTCCGAAAGTTGAAACGTAGGCGTTATCGTTAGTTGAGTAAGGAAAAAATGGAGAAAAAACAATATATCATTTGTAGTCTACAAAATCCAAGACAGATGTTTTCTTGGTAGCATTATCGCTGGCAGCGCCATCTTTGGCAAGAATACGATGAAAAGAGGAGTAACCTTTCAGGCACACGCGCTCGAGTACTACGTCAGTTGTAGCTGAGTAAGTCGTTAATATTAATAACCCTAGCAGCTATTCTGTCTTGAAACAAGACTAGAATAGAAACTTTGATGGTACTTAAAAAGAGAGCACTTTAATGAAGTAGTGAAAAGGCTATCAGAGCTTCCATACATATGCTGTATTCCAGTGATGAATTTTCTGAAACTGGAGTCTAAACGAGCGCAGAATATTTTTCATTGAACTTTCCGACAATTGCTAGTATTTGTGAAGTACTGAAAATGTCACTCTTTTCCAACATTCATGTTTCTGCCTTCCATGAAACTTAGAAGCTCGACATGCTGGTTAGATTGAAATATTCGATACTGATGATTCTTGCAGTTAGTGTCCGGACTGAGAAGGTTGGCAAGAGATTCAATTTGTCTGAAAATCCAAACTTCGATTTACGCATTGCAACATACAAAGTGAGTAGGGATGGACTTCGTTATGTGATTCAGCGCTAATTTCTTCTCGACAAGTTCACTAATGATGATCAACCTGTGGAAGAAGAACCGGCATATAGTATCCTAGCGTCGGTTCTGCAATATGAGCGGAACAGACGCCTCTACAACTGGAGGTAATATTGTTAGCAGATGCATCATACAGTTATATGGCGTACAAATAACCTGATTGGTTTTCCAGCTATCAGTTCATATTCAGAAATTCTAGTGATATTGGCAAGAAGAATGCTAGCGGCCATTTTGATGGGCTTGTCGGCTTGCTGCAGTACGACATGGCAGACACTGTGTTTCAATCGATTGTACAAGAAATCTTCGTTGATGACGTCATGGACTGTGGTCCCGTCAACTTGCCCATGGAACTGATCATTATTCAAGCAAGACAGAAGCCTAGGTATTTCGATATTGACGCTGTTGATAGTCTTGGATCGATGTCGTTCTCGGCTATTCGTCAATTGCTCATAGGCTTGGTAGCAGGGGCGTTTTTCATCTCCGGAAGTAGCATGATGCTACGTTACCGGTACTATTTTACAGATACAATGACTATTGGAGCTACTCAGCTCGGTTTGTTTATCACCAACTGCTGTTCAGCTATCTTTCGTCAAAATACTTCCAGATACATGACGTGGTCACATCGTATAGCTTGGTCATCAGTGTGCTGTGCGCTGTTCATCGCCATTTACGGCTACGCTCTGAATCAGCTATCAACCGATGCTGTCGTTGAAGCTCCGATCAAGTACGCGGAAACTATGGATGACTTCTTAGAGGACGAGAATCGATACGATGTACATATCAAGCCCAGTTTGTTTTTCATGCCGAGAATCAAGCTAGCTCTGCCTACAAGTAAACTGGGTCGTCTTTACCGTCAACTTCAAAGACTCGAGATATGTTCAGAAGCGAGAACCTGTTATCTAGCCGACGGTAAAGATCAGAGTCTCCACTTTGTGACGTCAATCAGAGAACACGATACTCGTCATATCAGTCTAATGGACAAGGGAGTTGCACAGAGCGTCATAAAATGCATATATCCGTATGTGCAAGAGAATTTCACTGAGAACGTCTATGTGACAGAGACACCTTTGGACGAAACCTTGGGCCTTGTTGGCTTCAGGAAGGGTTTGCCAAGACCGATTCTCGGCTACCTGGCGATGAGGTTCAGCTTCGTCTTGGAATTCGGCTTGGGAACCAAAACGCTTCAAGAGATGGCTTACGCCGTACCGAAAAACCATCTCCCATTTTTCAAATCCGACGAATGGTTGTGCTTAGATAAACCACGTGACGTATCTGACCCGCCCGTTGTGGCATTCACATTACGTCGAATGAAGAAGGCACTGAAGCTGGGATTCGTGAGCTTCTTGCTGAGCAACTTTGTCTTGCTCATAGAATCAATCGTTCGGAGACAAGTAAGCCGTCGAAAGGTGAACTTGTATAAGCACCGAATACACGGACGGTTGAAGTCAAGTCAAAGACATTCTTATAGACGACCTGTAATACTTGGAAGCATTCGGAGCGATTTTCGAAAGCCCGTCACGGAATCTGGTAAGATTTGGTTTGTTAATTGAGAATATCGGTGACATTGGACTTTTTCGAAATTTCACTGTTTATTTGAGTCTTATCAGGACTGCACATGTAACTGAGTATTACAAAGCAAGAGAGAACTGCTTTACATTGTAAATAAGCTATATTTATTCGCTCTTCGTAAAACTGCAACTTAACGAACTCAACATGGAAATTGATGAATGTAAAGCATGATTGTATTGCTCCATAATAATCTTTCTTAGTCGACAACGACTTCAGGTTGAGTTTCTGAAGACAAGGTATCGATCACAATGACACTCGTGTTCTCTGCGTTGAGTTCATCTACATGAAGAATTTTCGACTCCATTTTGCTTGCCCTCGAGTAATACAGTAAGCAAACTAGTCCCAACATGGATAGCACGAGAGCAAAGTAGAAAGCAATGATGATGTCCGAGTATTGGTCTGGAATCACTAGTATTCCAGTTAGATTCAAGCACCAAATCAAAATGGGCAAAGTGACAATCGATGGTACGAATATTATGACGAAATTCATGAGTCGGTCCACTCGGCTCAACTGTACATCTTGAGTTAGTTTCGCCAACATATCGTCAACTTCCTGACCAGACATGTAGATGAGCTCGGGTTCAGTGGAACCGCGAAATATCTATGAAATATTCAGTTAGCTAGTTCCGGTTGCAGTGATTGAGAGATACGTTAACTGCACTCCACTAGGTCAACACATGGACTACACGTGAGTACAGTATGCAGTGTAAGAACTCATTGTAACTAGTGGTATGTCAGAGGGAGACTGGTCAACACTCAAGTCATAGATAAACAAATGGACTACGCGTCAGTCAGCTGTTCAAATATTGATTTCTTCGAGCGCGCTAGACAGCATGCGCACTCTGCTCTGACAGTGTCAACTTCGTGCGCCATCTGGTGAGTAAACAAAAAGAAAAACGCAATTATCGATTCGACGATTTTTATTTCGCAACCACAGTTGCCAGTGAAAGCTTAAATTATGTTCGATGTTACTGACAACTGAAAGTGAACTACTACCTCTCTCTGGTGGCAATCATATTGCGAGAACCTTAATCCTCACAAAATTTTACTGGCATCTGTATATTATCTGAGGAAACAAAAAGTCGTGCTTTAAGGAGCGACTAGTTGCCAGTGGTAGTCTTCAAGTGGCGAAAAACTTTCGGTACTCACCACTATTCTTATTCAAACTCAGTAGTACTTGGCAGTAGGATATTCCGCTGCTCTGACGACAGAAATAGAAAAGCGTTAACCTTGACTTCTACAAGTGAAATAAACATTTTCGTAGTTTTTAGTGTTTGCTGATGTGAAAACCGAAAAACACAAATGAGAATCTATGCTTCAGTGGAGTTTCTAACATGCAAGTTTCTTTTACTTACATTTAGCACTTCAGTAATGTAAAATGGCGCCAAGCGAAGTCATACTTGTGATGCTGATTACTATTGTCACTTCTACCAAGATAGGTTTAAGATACCAACTTCGGGATTATATGAACCTTCAATTACGCATCGCATCGTTTCCAGTATGTATTGATTATTGAAAATTTCGGTATGCTGTATGTTTGTCTACAGTTCACAGGTGACAGTCACGCTGTTGAAAACGAACCTGCATATGGTGTTCTTACGTCAGTATTACAATACAAACGCAATCAACAGCTATACAACTGGAGGTAATTTCGTTGAGACTAATTTTTGATTAATCTGGAATATCTTTATAGCGCTCAGTTTAATTTCATGAGTTCAGAAATCGGGATGATGAATGCCAGCGGCCATTTTGATGGCATGATTGGGTCACTACAGCGCAAGGAGACAGACATTTTGTTTCACATAATTCTTCAAGAGATTTTCGTCCACGACTCCATCGTTCATGGGCCAGTTTTGATGCCACTGGAACTGGTGATGACTCAAGCCAAACAAGACGCAATTGACACTTCTTATCTAGACGTCGTCAACAGCTTGGGCTCAAGTACTGTTTCCGCGGCTCGTCTCTTGCTCTACGGTCTAGTGACGGGCGCCATCTTTGTGGCTTGTAGTCAATTCATCTTGTTTCATCGAAGAGCGACTTTATTAAGATTTCAAGTCGCAGTCAAGAAGTCGAAGCAATATTTCTGGATTGTTTGTCTACAGCACTTGGACAAGAGAAATGCAAATTATGGCGCTTGGTCGCATCGCTTACTCTGGGCTTCAGTGTGTCTTTCTCTGTTCGTCACCATATTTGGCTACTCTAGAAATTCACTCTCAACGGACGCCATGACAGCGACTCCGTTCGATTACCCAGATACCGCTGACGATTTACTTAGCAAGGAATACTATGACGCTCATATCGACAAAGGCCTTTTCTTCTATCCAAGGTTCAAGCAAGCAAAACCGAGTACGTCGATGGGTCGACTTTACCGTCAGCTGGAAAGACGTGAAAATTGCTCACAACATAGGACATGTTACTTTGGGCCAACTCTAGACAAAGGATACTATTTCTCCGATTCCATAGTTGAGCGCGACCCTCGCTTTCATCATACTGATTGAGAAGAGGTTTGCTGTAAGCCGACTCAGATGTGTATGTCCTTACGTAACCAAGGGCGTATCTGAGAAAACGGTACATCTGAGTCATACGCCGATGGACAAGGCTACAGGTGTCTTGGCGTTCAGGAAAGACTTGCCGGACACTGTTCACCGATATCTTTCTATGCGACTGAACTTCGTTTTGGAATTCGGTCTGACTGGAAAGTTCGTCGACAAGCTGCACTCCAAGGTATTGGACGAAAACCAGATGGCTGACGACTGGATGTGTTTGGAGAGACCCAGCGAAAGTCCAGAGCAGTCCGTCATGGCCTTTGCTCTCAACAAGATGACGAAAACTTTGAGATTGTCTACGTTCTGCTTGCTTGCAGGTTTCATAGTACTGTGCTTCGAATGCTTTTATTGCAGGTTTCTTAAAAATATTGTGAAATTCATTCGGTATATCTCAAGTCGAAGCAAACTCTGTAGTATGTCACACAGCACGCGTCAAGCGACGCGCCGCTTCAAAATCCATGTTTCAAATACCAACAACTTAAGTGCATGGTCAAAGAACGCTGCATTTAAACCGTCAAGAATGTTCTAAACTAGCTCTAGATTACTTTAAAACCTATTGGAGCTCTTTCATGGAGTTTGATGCTGTCATCTGTCCACACATACTGATTCATTTTATATATCGAGAAGAAACCATTTGCGTCAACTACAGTAAGAATCGGATCGGGCTTTTTCTGGCCCAGCTCGCCCGCCGGTTTACTCTCGGGCGACCGCAGAGCTCTCACTGAATGATCAGCAGTTTCATCGAGTGGTGCCATCTGCCGGGCTAGAATGCGCGATTCCTATTCCCAAAGGTGCAAGCGATTCGGGCTACAGGATGGAACGGGCGGCTTCGCCTGTACTCTTCAGATTCTTATCAGGCCTCGTCAGTTGTGAGGCGCGCATGCGCAATTTCTTGCAGTGAAAGATACAGCTTCACCGCCCGTGCCCGCTCTTAAGTGTATCAGGCGGGTTAACCGGGACCCGAAGTCTGGCAGACCCGGTCCACCCTCTGGCCCTTGATTCTACTCGATTCACTATTTCCATTACTATAAGTCGTGCCACAAATACACTTTATTTCTCATACTAAACGTTCTATTACTAAACGTGACTGAGATGACTGAATTTGTTGTTTCTAGGTAACTACGGAGATATCTTGTCTACATTATTGACTTTCAGCAATATTTGTGGCATGGCATAACCTACGAATATTTTTCCTTACCGAATAATGTTTCTAAGCTGCTGACATGAAACACTACGCTAAATTGTGCTATGCTGCCTGCGCCTTGGGTGCTTCATATTACATTCTAGTGGCGCTTACGGATTATTTCCAATACGAGACGTTAACAGTCACCAAGATTGTGACGGAACCTTTATCGAGTACTGTTATCATATGTGTGCCCGAAGACACTAGAGCGACTAAGTCTTCGTCTATCCACGACTATCGACACGTTGTCAGCTTTTTGGGCAACTACACAAACTGCAACAGCTATAATCTGGAGAATCGAATTTCCCGCCTTTCGAATCAAGTCATCCGAGATCTCAGAGTTTACGTAGTGGGCTCGGTCGATATCCAGCCATGGAACCTATCGCGACTTAATGTCATACTGCATTCTTATTCCGATATCCCTGCAGAGGGTCTCGGGCTTCGAGTATGGATTCTGTACGAGAACATTCGAACTCAACTATTGCCTGCTCCATATACCACTGGTTGCCATGACTACGATCAGTACAAGTGCATCTACGACTGTACTCAAGCAAATGGAATATGGAATGCTTGCTTAAGACACTGCTCCAAGCCAGGGTGCAGGACGTTGCATACTTCTACTTTGGGTCGTACTTTGATACCTCTCAACCGTAATTCTTCAGAGATAAAAGTTGTAGAAGATGTCTACGCATTCTCCACTAGATTTGACGCGAAGACCAACATTGGATTTATCGTCGTCAACACTCTGGGACTTGTATCAGTTTTCTTCGGTGTTTCAGTGTTCAGTGTTACACGAAATCTGTGCAAGGTATTCAGGGCCAGAAAAATTGTCAGGAAAACAATATCTAAGATTCCAGTATATCTCTGTGCTATGGTTCACAGTGTTTTCATCGTTGCAGAGTATTTGGAATATAACTTTGTCACCGAAGCATATCAAGGTACTGAGACTGTTGAAGTCCCAAAAGCATCTTACTCACTATGCTTGAGTCTTTCAAGTCTTGATGCTACATGTACCTCAGTTGATCGGTCACAGTTGAAATTATACGATATTATGGAAAAAATCGTTTTTCGTAGAGGTACAGATCTAGTGTTTCTCAGAGACGAGTCTCTCAAGGACTACGAAGCTCAGTTTACATTCAGTTACTCAATGAACGGACGGCTTTGTTTCTTTGCACCATCTCTAGAGACAAATATTGAGTCGGAAAACTATATAAGACGAATACCAGGCACGCTCAACATTGATGCTTACATGGAATTTCGAAAACGGTGTTTAGTTGAAATATCGCCGCATGTTGGAATGAACATCTATGAAGGAAATGATCTGACGATGATCACTGACTCAACCGGAAAATACCAGAATAGATACACAAAGCGAGTCATACTTCCGTATCCGTTCAAGACCAACTGTCAAACATACGGGCGAGATTTATTCGAAGATTTCACGTCACGTGATCATTGCATCAACGATTGCGCTCTCAAGCGATTCAAACTTCTGCATCCACGAAGTCATCCATTTGATATACCACTGAGAAATAGCAATCAAACTATATCGGTAAACGGTACAGCCAGAGAGCAGCTAGATGTATGTGAGAAAACGGTTTGTAGATGGCGTGACTGTGTCAGGTCAAGATTTGAGTTGTTCCAAATAGACGAAAGCTCGACGTACAACACAGTGCTCAGGATAGTCGCTCCATCGAATGACGTGTTTCTCTTTGAAGACGTTCCACTTACGATACTTAGCAACACCGTGCTCTTCCTAGCTAGTACTATTGGATTCTGGTCCGGTTGTAGCATGCTAAAACTGAGAAGACCAGTGAAAACTATTTTAAGGTGGTTGAAAGGCAAGAAACGCGATCGACGGATCCTGAATAATATCTTTAACTTCAGCTTGCTACTCGGTCTTGCATGGAACCTCTACATAGCTGTTGCGATGTACTTGAGATACGACACAGTGACGCAATTTTACATTAACCCCACCTCGTCTATGCCCACTGCTAGCTTAGTCTTGACCGATTGTTCGGTGAATAGTTGTCTCACTGGAGAAGGCTGTAATGAAACCGAAATACTCGACGTTGCCTCTATGTATAGAGCTCGTTCCCGAGGTATCATCAACAAAGTATGGAGTCGAGATGCAAAAACTTTATCCTGGCTTCAAGTGCCTTCGAACTCGATATCTAGCGTGATAAGAACGTACATATCATTGAGCTGCGTCATCACAGATCTGCCTTTAGCGATGAACACTGAAATACCTGACACAAAAAGCTTGATAGCAAGTGGCTCAACATACACTCATATCGCAGAACTCAATGTCGAGGGTCCAGTACGAGTCCTTGTTGTGGATTCATTCGACAATTTCGACACTGACTTAATCATGCAAGGCAGTGCCGAAGTTTTCAATGGACAACACGCCGTATTCCATTTTGATATACTCAAGACAGTTTTGTTGCCTGCTCCATATAGGTTTCAGTGCATCGACTACCCAAGCATCAACTTGAAGAATCGCATTCGTTGCAGAGAAAACTGCTTGGAACAGATATTCGACACAAAGTTCAACAGATCGAGCAGTTTTCTAAAACCATTGACCGTATCTGAGTTATATAAGGTCACTTCGCGGATGGACGTAATTTATTTTCTGCAAAACCAGAAACACATGGATTATTGTCAAGCATTATGTAACAAATCGGATTGTCAAACCCAGAATCTACGTACGAGACAAAGCTCTTTCATGGTGCCTAGTGGAAATACAACTAGTTTGACAATCAGCATGCCGAGACAGAAAACCGACATCAAGCAGTTTCCCAAGATGATGGTTGGTGAGTTCATCATGTATTTAGGCACTACGTTCGGAATATGGTATGGCGTAAGTCTCTTAGATGCTGTTACTTCAGCTGGGAAGCTTCACTGCTTGATTTCCTTGTATGCTTAGCTTCAAATCAAAGGCGTACCGTATCCGACCGTTACTGTAGCTATTTTAGTTCAAACAACCGCTAATACCCGCGAAGTATCCGACCGGAAAGTATCTGACGGTAAACATCTTAATCACTTGCAAATGAGTTGTTACGCCAACACTCTACTGACAGAGCTCCTGCGCTCGCGCGGTGCCGTTCAACTCAGTTTCTGTCGTTGGCGAATCGCCGACACTTTCTTCGTCGGTTAGCTATAGAACAATGCATACGACAATCGACACTAAACTACACTCAACTCAAGTTGTGACAAGATACTGTTTGCTCTTTGCAAGGCTGTAAGCCTTTCTGTAGCTTCAATCAGCCTGAAGATGAGTTTCTTTTTCACGTAAAGACGGAGTGCAGCCGGAACAGGCAATCAAATACTGGATATGCTACCTACCGAACCCGAAATCCGCGGTACGAATAGCTGTGCCATAACATAGCAGCTGTGCTCGTACTGAGCCGCACCCAGGAACGGCAATAGAGGGTGGCCAGGTATATTTGGCTCATACCCGGCTACTTTTCCTGTCAAGTGATTAATGACCTGTCAAAAACCGGTTCTGAAAAAATAAACATCAACCATGATATTAAGAACGAAACATCAACAATGATATTTAGGAATAATCATAAACAATGATATTCGGAAATGGAACTCAAAAACAAAACAAAAAGAGAGAGAGAGAGATACTGATTCAAGAGTGTGACACTCGTTCCATTTTTGCGTATATTCCGCTTCGGAAACGAGTCCGTTCACAGTCTCTCTCTCTCGCTCTCTCTCTCTCTCTGTCAATGCGAGCAATCATTCTCGGCTTCTTCAGAATGTTTTTGCCGTCGGCTCGGCGTGCATAAAGTTTTCAAAGGGGAAGAGTTAGAGGTAAGCGAGAGAGAGTGAGATAGAGCGACAGGTAGCAAAGGCATCCCTTTTTCAACCTATGGTGGTGCTATTCATGCGTGTTGAGGGAATGAAGAAAGGGAGAAATAGAGGAACCACGCTGCCGATCGTCTTCTCTCCTGTCTCCTCATTCCTCCCTTGAGCCTAGTTCGCTTTTTGAGACCGGACATCTAGTTCCGGTCATACCGACTGTTCTCTCTATCCCTTCTCTTCCCTTTTTTCTCCCTTCCGCTCGGCGTTTTTATATTTATAGCCCGTTAGTAAAAGTATATGCTCTTTGTAAGCAGCCAGACTTTGAGAGGTTATTGTGAGAATGAGAGTTTCGAGAACCAATGAGAAAGTCAAATCGAGAGCGAAAGAGAGAGTGGCATTTTTGTTAGTTATTACCACCGATAATTAGGTTTTGGCCGTGGAAAACAGGGGACCAGTGGGCTAGAGAAAAAAGAGAGAGAGAGAGAGAGAGCGAGAGAGAGAAAATGCGGAACAAACTCTTGCAGAAGATTGAAGGGGAGTTACAGTAGGGGCTCTCGGCTGTCCATGAGTTTGCTAACTGCTGAGTGTCTGGCAAGGCAGGTAGTGGCGGCTGTTCCTCTAAAGGTCCAGTTAGAACAATAGCATATCATTTCCAGCTAAGCGAGCGATGATGCGATGAACCACGAGCAAAAATTGGCTCAACGCGAGAGCGCCTATAGCATCTCCGTCAAGCCTTTGTAGCATCATTTTACGTTTTCTCTTCTCATGAAGCAGGAGAAGTTCAAACACGATTTGCGTTAAGTTTTACATGAGTAAACTTGAGAGTAGAAATAATGGAGGAAGCTCACCTTGACGTTGTGTTGTGAGAAAGCGGGAGAGTTATGTCGAGAAGCAAGGGGTATGAATGGCGTCGGAAGCCGAAACCAAGAGGTTGAAGCAGCAAGGCAGATTTCGCTAGTTAAAGGAAGAGAGAGAGATGGTGAAAAACTGATCTTTTTAAATGGCTCCCGCAAGTGTCACCCAGAAAGGTGGCCCATTACGAATATCTCCGGTATGCAAGAAAATACCCACCGTGGGCGCCTCTAATAAAGATTTCGAAAGACGAAAGTCTTGTTATTTCTTTCTATATTGTTATGAGAAACAGCAGTTGACGACCAACTTAGGGATTGGAAAATTATCGACCATCATCGAGTGACAATACACTCTTAACTTCATTGTTTCGAATTTCAGCGCAACCTTCTCATCTGTAGAAATTCGGATCAGCATCGACCTTGATAATAGCGAACTCGGACAGAGTCAATCATCACTCTCCTCTTTTCTAAAAAACGATTGACTAAAGCTACTCTTCATTTTCAATACAATGCACTATTTGTTGAAAGCTCCAATTATAATGACCTCATGATAAAAGGCTAAAATTCAGAAGTTCTAAGATAATCTCGATGGCAAGTCAGTTTAGCAATACTTCTATAGATAGCTCCATGGATACGGATATAATGAATTTTCACTGCGCTTTCGATCGTTATTACATTGTATCTGGCTACTAGACTCCCACAGCACAAAATTCGAAATAATTTGTGTCCACAAGATTTTTTGAGCTCGTGATATGTCAGAAAAGTAGTTAGTAGCAGCTTCGTTAATGATTACGGCACGTATCGATGTTGGAATGTATTACAAGCCTTACACGAGCCACACGTTCCACGTGGAGTATTTGTTATCTTTCCGTGCCTGTTACGAAAATAACGTGTTACCTTTTCTGAGGGTTAATGTAAAAGACTTCGCCGCTGTGAACAGCGACTCGCATTAAAGGATCGTTTTCACTCAAGCGGCAGTACTACGAACATGAAGGCTAGTGATTTATTCTGCTACGCAATCTGCGCCTTAGGTGCTGCGTATTACATTACGATGACACTACTTGAATATTTTCGCTATGAAACTTTCACAGTTACCTGGATTGTTGAGACGGAGCCATCAAATATCTTGGTAGTATGTGGTCCTAAGAATTCTGAAGGACTGCAGGAGTCAGCTGTCACTGGTTATGAGTACGTGATGAGCTACCTAGGCAACTATACGAAATGTCAGAGCTTGACGCTTCAAGATGAGATAGCAAACATTTCAACTGAAGCAATTCGAGACATTAAAATCTATGTCACCAAATATGCTGATTTTGAGCCTTGGCACCTTTCGAGACTGAATCTACTTTTAGAATCGTATCTTGAATTAATCAGAGGATACCCTGGGATACGGCTCTGGATGGTATCTGAAAAAGTGATGACACAATTGCTACCAGCTCCATATCCGACTAATTGTCATAACTACGACCAGTATAGGTGCATATATGACTGCACACAGTCAAGTAGAAGGTGGAATACCTGTCTACGTCTTTGTGCGAAACAAGGATGCAAGACCACTAATATCTTAACCTTGGGTGACGCACCTCTCGGCATAAATTCCAACATATCTGAAGTGAATTTCGTTGAAAACAGTCATGCCGTCTCAACGATATTTGGCGCCAAGACCAACGTTAGCTTCACAATAGTCAACATTCTGGGACTGGTTTCAGCGTTTTTCGGTACTTCAGTTTTCAGCTGTACTCAAGACCTGCGGAAGACGTTGAAATGCAGAAAGTGGCGAGCTCGAAAGATCACCAAGACTGTGGTTTATATTTGTGCTATGCTTCATTGCTTTTCCATCAGCAAGGAATACTTGGAATATCGCCACGTTACTGAAACTTATCAAGGGGACACTAATGTTGACCTTCCGTCGGCGTCCTATTCCATATGTTTGTCGGAGCTCTCGACCAACGGCCACTCTTGGGCGTCCGTTGCAGAGTCACATGTTGAGCTAAGCGATATTGTAGGGCTCATACTATTTCGCAGAGGTCCGCACTTCGTGAGCATTAAAAGAGAGACTCTTCGCATCTATGCAGCCAATCACACATTCAGTTATTCCCTGAGCGGTAAATTTTGCTTTTTTCTGGTTCTGCCAAACACATCGATTCAATCGGAAAGAATCGCTCGACGAATACCTGGTACGTTCAATGTGGAACTTTTATTGGCACTGAAAAAACGATATACGGTTGCAATATCGCCGCACATCGGAAGCCACATATATGGCAGAGATCCTATGGAGATGATAACCAAGTCAAAAAGTTCGTTTCAGAATAGATATGCAAGGCAGCTATTTTTGCCTCCGCCTTACCAGACCAGATGTCAAATCTATGGTATTGGACACCTGAAGCGTTTCAAGTCACGTGACCACTGCGTCATGGAATGCGCTTTGAAGCGACATAGGCAGCTTCATCCAGGACAACACCCGCTTGATATTCCAATCAGTAATACAAGCGATAATTCAATCATAACGGGAAAGGCGAAGGTGGCTCTAGATTTATGTGATAAGACAACATGTCGCTGGCCTGATTGTATTTCGGAACAGTTCAAGTTGTCCAAGATAGATGAAACAGTTTCATGGGCACCAGCACTTCGAATAGCCGCTCCAGCACAGGATATCTTCCTATTCAAAGACGTCCCTTTGACAATGTTCACTGACATCATGCTTCTCCTTGTTAGCACAATAGGTTTCTGGACTGGTTTCAGCATGGTGACACTCACCCGCCCGTTGAAGGTTATGTTAACCAAGCTGAAGACGAAGACACGTTGTCGGATATTATTCAGGAAACTCTATCGTCTATTGATACTGCTTGGACTATTGTGGAATCTATGGGCAGCGGTGAGAATGTATATGTGGTACGATTCGATTACGCAATCTCATGTCGATTCCACACCCATGGCGTCCTCAGTGAATCTGGTGATGATAAGCCGCGGAATCAGCAGCTGCTTCTCGCGCAATGGCTGCACTCAGCGTCAGATAAAAGATACAATCTCTTGGTACAGAAACTACTCCCGGAAGCTGATTCCTCGAGTATCAAGCAGACATCCAGAAAATCTAAGCTGGTTGACACATTCGGCAGAATCACTGCACAATATGATAGAAACCTACCAATGGCTGAACTACATTGTGACTGAATTGCAACTAGCTGAAAACAGTATTCCACCTGAAACGACGAAGCTTGCTGCAAGTGGTTCGTTGGCTGTACATACTCTAGAGCTTCAGCCTTTCGGCCAAGATATCAATGTTCTCTTGGTCGATACGTTCGACAACTTCGATCCAAACTCTGTTATCATTGGCAGCGCTATCATTGCCATTGGACAGCACGGAGTTTTCGGTTTCGAAGTTATGGACATCGTCTCGCTTCCGGCTCCTTATCATACGGACTGCATCAGCTATCAGCTGTACGGTCATCACAATCAAAGGCATTGCACTCAACATTGCATGGAGCGCAGATTTTCCAAGATATTCAACAAAACTAATAGCTGTCGTCAGACCCGTTGAAAGTTTCCGAGCTTTACAACTGCTCCAAATTCAGAGACGCACTTGTGTTTCTGCAGAATGAAACCAACTTGCCACACTGTCAAGCTATGTGCGAGAAGACAGACTGTGTTTCGCGATATCAACGTACTCTCCAAAGATCACTGCAGGTCCCTCATGACAATAAAACAAGATTAACGCTGAACGCCCAGAGACAGCAAACTGAGATCAAGCACCTACCCAAGATGATTGCCAGTGAGTTCATCATGTATTTAGGTGGTGTATTCGGCATATGGTATGGCTTGAGCTTTCTAGACATCGCAGAATCTATTTGGTCCTTCTTGAACTCGCCGAGCAGTCGCTTATTTTTCACTTTTTCGAAAATTAATTCATAAATTAAATAGGTTAAATAAATTAAATTAATTCGAAATAAATTAAAATTGCGCCACAGAGCTGGCTGTGCGACGAACTAAAAACAAACATATCAAGTTTCTCTGAAATTCTGCAGAAATTAGTAAATAAAGCAATCAAACCCTCATTTCAGCCCTATTTAAAACTGCGATTTTTAATCGGTCCCTAAATCTTTAGGCAAGATAGTTTCTTGTATTCGAAGCTGCTGCTGTGATATCGCGCTTTAGAGTTCAATGGCATTTCAACCTCAGAGACTGCTATTAACGGAATGACTTTAACATGTCATAAAACTCGAGTTGATCATTTTTCTCTAGTTCTTTTCGAGTTGAAGGTCACATATTCTTATTGATCGGTTCATGCGTTTGAAAGTGAAACAGGTGTCATTAAGGAACGTTTAGTTTACGATAATGGTCTATTATTGGATGGAATTTGCACTGTGATTTATAAAATTCGTCACTTGTGCTTCAATTTCTGTATTATTCCGAGCTAATGGCCTAATCAAAGCAAAGTGCATCATAACAGTCACAAAACACGAAGAGAGGTGCTTTAAAACCACTCTTCCAGGTACGTTGAAAGTCACACTTTCGATCTGCTCGAATCTTCATAGAAGTCTAGTGACGTCAGACCATATCCCGTGAAGAAATGCCAAAAATATCAGTCTCAATGGTCACCGTGCTCTTGCTAGCAGTGCTCATAGCGGGAAGCTCTGCCGACAGAATCGGACAAAGATATGCCTTGAAAGATCAGCCCAACTTCAATCTACGATTCGGATCTTATCAAGTAAGTGCTTTGTCAAAGTTTCAACTAAATATCTTCTTTCAGTTTACGAGAGATGGACAATCGTACGACGATGAGCCAGTTCATGATATAATCTTTTCAGTTCTACAATTCAAGAGAAATCAAAGACTATACAACTGGAGGTGAGTAGCTAAGTATGTCGATATTTTTTACGTATCGACTTAATAACTATATCAGCCAACACTTGATCTTCATGGACCCCAAAGTCGGTGAAAAGAACGCAACCGGCCATTTTGACGGCATGATTGGGTCCTTACAGAGAAACCAAGTTGACATTGTGTTTAACTTGATCATTCAAGACTATTTCGTCCATGACGTCATAGTTCATGGACCTGTCTTCATGCCGATGGAGCTTATGATCACTCAAGCTCGACAATTACCAAAGTTTAAAAATTCCGACGTAGCCGAAAGTCTTGGTATCTTGATATTTGCCGCAACTCTCCAACTTTCCCATGGCTTGACAGTTGCTGCAGGTGTTTTCGTTACAAGCTATCTTATTCTCGAAAATACCGGAGGCAAAGTACTGGAGTCAGCTGGAAGAAAATTGAGTGAGTTTATCTGGAGCTGTCTGCAAACTATAGTAGGACAAGAGTACTCGAAATACTCGCTTGGGTCCCAACGCTTGGTGTGGACGTCAGTTGTTACCTCTTTATTTTTCACCATCTCTGGCTATGCTCTCAATCAGCTGTCCACTGACAGTGTTGTAGCTATTCCTTTCAAATATGCGGATAGTATTGATGACATTATCGGACGTCACGGAAACCGATACGAGATACACATAGACCAAAATCTGTTCTTCAATCAGAAAGTCAAACTAGCTCCAGCTGCAACTCCATTGGGTCGAATCTACAAATTGATTCAAGCTCAAGAATCATGCCCCGATCCTAGGACATGTAACTCGGCTAATATACTAGAAATGACAAACTATATCATCGACTCCATTTCGCAACATGATCCTCGTTACCTAGCTTTGTGGGATAAGAGACGGACTCACATTCTACTTAGATGCATATATCCATATTTGCGGAATGCGATATCTGAACAAGGCGTACACATGAGCAGAGCACCAATAGCTGAAGCCATCGCTGTGACAGCTTTCCGCAAAGGCTTGCCGTCAATATTAAACCAATATCTGCACATGAGATTGAGCTTCATCCTGGAGTTTGGTTTGGATGAAAAGCTGCTTCAAATATTTTACTCTGCTCTGCCCAAGAATCAACTAGGTATAGAAGGTGACCACTGGAGCTGTTTGGAGAGACCCACCGATGACCCTGATGTGCCGACGATCGGCTTCAGAATCGATAGACTAGCCAAGGCGCTAATACTGGTACTAGCTGGATGGATAACAAGTGCCGCGATGCTGCTCACAGAATCTACACGGCATATTATTTTGTTTACTTCAAAGCTGTGCAGATCTCGTACCATCAAGAAGAGCAAGAGAAATCTCAAGAAGAGAGCTCGCCACGTGTGTGGTTAGGCCTCCTACTGTTCCATTCGCTGCTTGTTAGAACAAGGCAGTACAGCCATTGAAGAATTATTGAAGCAAGCTCAAAACTAAATCTAGCAAAGTCAACCGTATTCAGCCTGAAATTCATCTCTACTCGAAATCAACTTTTAATTTATAATTCGTCCCGAGCTTTTTCGCAGCTGTTCTCTCTGTACTGCCTTGTGTTGGAAGGGAAAAGGACTGCAAACTCTTGTGCAGCAACCTGTATCCATCAGTGATCAGAAACGTGAACATCGAAAGACGCCGCTCTGTGGTGTGGTTGCTCAAGATTTGCAGAAATAGTCCCTCACACGCAAACTGGCGACAAAATCCTTAAAGCATTTATTCAACAGTGTCACTGCGCTCTGTGCGTTTTCGTTCTCACGCTCCATCGACTTTCATGATATCAATTCCGCCACTCGTCCAGTTTCCATTCTAGGATCTTCGCTCGTAAATTAATTCCACCAGCCCGCGCTTCAATCGGGCAGCCCGACCCCGCCCGATGATGTCACTTCTGCTACTGCGCATGCGCAAGTCAGTACAGTGGAAGGTACGAGATCTCCACCCGTGCCCGCCCGCGGGTGGACCGGCCGGGCGGAACGGGGCCCGAAGTGTGCCCGACCGATTCACCCTCTAGTCTTCAGCACGTAGATTGAACTTTTTTCTTGTCTGACTTAATGAAGCACTAGCTTCTTCTCAATAGACCAGTTGTCACAATGGGAAAAACGCAGTTGGAGTTCTGAATAAAATATCATTAAGAAGCAATAAGAGTTGAATCGCTCTAAATGTCGACGAAGTAACGAAGTTTTATGATTCTTTAGACACTGCACTTATTTCGAAACTGTTCCCTCAGTAAAGGCTGAAGGAAACGCTAAAGTATTTGCAAACCTTTCATTTGTAGCAATTAGCGACGAATAAAGGAGAATATTGTTGCGGAAACTAACGTCTATTTTCAACTGTGTTGAAATCTTGTGAATCCAACAAGATAAAAACTGAGTTCTATGTTTCATTTTCTACATTTCTCGTTTCAGTCTTGGAGCCGACATGCAAACTGTTACAGTACTAGTCAACTGCAGTGCATTCATAGCATCAACATATTACATCATAACAGCGTTGATGGACTACTTTAACTATGGAACAGTGACTTCTATCTCATTCCGCCAACAACAGCCATTCAGAGATGTGGTTATATGTGTCCCCAACGCTTCGAGTCTAGACAACTTAAATTATACTGATTACAGCTACGTCAAGAGCTTCTTGGGCAACTATCGAGTATGTCTTAAAATAAAGCTGGAGAAACGCACAGCATTTGTGTCGTATCAAATCATCCAGGAGATGAAGGTCTACGTGGCAAAATATTCTGACGTCAAGCCTTGGAACCTGTCTCGACTCAATTTAATTTATGGCTCGTATCCTGACGTAGTCAATGTGTCCACGGAGCTTGATGTCTATGTTACATTTACAAAGTTGGAGTCTCAGCTGATGCCAGCTCCATATGATACCAACTGTCATCAGTATGACCAATACAAATGCATTTTTGACTGCAGTCAAGTATTGGCACAATTGGATGCTTGTCTACAAGCTTGCTCAAGACCTGGATGCGCTTTTATGCAAACAATCACTTTGGCGCACACTTCGATGGAAGTCAACACGTCGTCCAAAATGGTCATAGAACAAGATAATCAAGTTCAGTCGACCGTATTCGATCCTAAAATTGATCTTGGCTTCATCGTCCTCAACACTCTCGGACTCTTGGGTGTCTTCTTTGGATTTTCATTGCTGAGCGTAGCGAGTGTCACCTGGCGGCTATTTTCGGCGAAACTGAAGCTGGTCAAGAAAATTTCGATCATGGCATGTTCCATTTGTGCACTATATCAGTGCTGCATGGTGGTCAGTGCCCACTTGAAATATGGCCAGTCGACCGAAGTTTACCAGGGCTTGACGCATATTCATTTGCCGAAGCTACACTTTTCGATTTGCGGGAATATGAAGCTGACCAACGAGTCTTGGTCGAAGATACAGAAACCGCCAATGACTAAGCTGATGGAGCAGCTTTGGATACGTCGCTATGACGCACCGGAGATACTCTTCATTCTAGAAGATGCGCTAGCTGAGTTTGAGAATGTAACAGTCACTACTTACTCTGTAAGAGGAAAGCTATGCCATCTCATGAGCCTGCCAGAGCGACGCATCGGGCCATATTGGGTAGATCAACGATCGGAGATCCTCAAGCCTATTGATTTAAGTATAGAGTCCTTCAATATGGAAGGTTTGTATGAAGTTTGGGTTCATGGAAATGCCTACGATATCATGCAAGAAGATGTAGGGATCATGACTCTATTGCAGGCTACATTTCAAAATACTTATCTTGAAACCATTTCTTTGCCACACCCTTACAAGACGAGCTGCCAGACATATGGCAGAGGTCATTTGGAAAACTTCAAGTCACGTAGTCAATGTATCAACGCATGCGCTCTCAAGCATTTCAGAAAGCGGCACCCTGGTCTGCATCCAACCAATATTCCAATATTCAACAGTAGTGATAGCTCGCACATTGCCGGGAACGCTGAAGAATATCTCGAGTCGTGTCGTCGGTTGAACTGCCGTTGGACTGCTTGTGAAAAACGTCGTTTCAAGCTGTACACCGTACAGCAAGCA
Organism: Halotydeus destructor; assembly: GCA_022750525.1. Classification (NCBI taxonomy): domain Eukaryota; kingdom Metazoa; phylum Arthropoda; class Arachnida; order Trombidiformes; family Penthaleidae; genus Halotydeus; species Halotydeus destructor. The sequence continues at coordinate 94,482 of JAIUWE010000045.1, forward strand.
AACTGGGAAGATAAGATTAAAATCATGACAGTCAACACTCCAAAACACAATGTCTTCAAGCTTCGCGATGTTCCCTTAACTATGGTTACTGATACGTTGCTGATCCTGATCAGTGAGATCGGATTCTGGGCTGGTATCAACATGTGGCAAGTTCTTGGCAGAGCAAAGACATTACTTAGAGTCGTTAGAGCTAGAAAGTCACACCGTAAAGCTTTCAAAGCGACTCGAAGCATTCTTCTCACGATAGGCATTATCTTCAACCTGAATGCTGCCTTTCAGAAGTATTTCGCTTATGAAACCTTGACCCAATCGTTTACCCAAGTTGCGTCTTCATACTCACCAGTCAATCCAGTACTCATTCAAGGAGTTGAAGAAACCATGGAGTGTCTGGGCTATAGCAAGTGTTCGAACGCTGAGCTGACTGACCTTGCAGCCAATTGCTCCAAACAGTCACATGCTTTGATCAGCGCCATCTGGAACCGAGAGTACGAAACTATGTCTTGGTCGAAGATGCCTCTCAGTTTGCAGTCGCAATTGATAAAGACACATGTACACTCTTTCAGCTATCTCATCACAGAGCTTCAAACAAGTCGATTTTCTGTTGTCCAGAACCCTGAAAAACTTATAGCATCTGGATCCACTGCGATCTTGAAGATCGATCTGTTCACCGATGTCAGAATCGACGTTCTCGTAGTGAATTCGTTCGACAATTTCGATATGAGTATGATGATTTCAGGTATCACTGAGACGTATCCTGGAAAACACACCGTATTTGACTTCGAAGGCATAGCGGTCAGCTTACTTTCCGCTCCATATATCTTCGATTGCATTGATTATGCAACCCAAGGATACAAAAACCAGAAACGATGTTACGATATCTGTATGGAAGCTCGCTTTTTCAAAGTCTTCGGCTTGATGAACGCGGAACTGAGACCCATATCGATAGAAAAGCTAACGCAAGCTGTTGGCGTCGCTGATGTGAAGAACAGTACGAACTTTGCTTTTGACACCAAGAACGCGTTTGCTTGCCAGAGACTCTGTAGCAAACCTGATTGCCACTCGAACATATTGAGTACGAAGCAAAGTTCTCTGAAGAAACCTGACAATAAGACAACTTTAGAAATCAACGCTCAAGCGCACGAGACGGTCATCAAGCACGTGCCCAAGATGATTGTGAGTGAGTTCATCATGTATCTCGGTAACACTTTCTCAATCTGGTTCGGTCTGTGTTTCCTTGATCTAATCTCAGCCCTTACTCACATTCATAGCCATTTATTTGAAGAAAATAATTCGAACCTACGGGTGTACTGAGATCGGAAGATTAAAAAATGCAGTTCAGTTCACGTACCGTTACGTAAGTGCGAGTTACACTTCAAAATGTCGGCAAACTCGGAGTCGGCTCAAAACCGCTTGATTGGTGGGATGTCTTCTTATCAAGCTTATGAGAGCAAGTCGAACGATTTTTGAGCTCAGATGCCCGTCGCTATTTCGAGCACTAGTTTTACAAGTCGGAATCACTTGACTGGTCTTAATGGTCCGTTCAATGACTCGATATCTGGCCTTTGTCACCGGAAGTTAGATAAGATTAACTAAGTCGATTTAGGAAGAGGCTCAAGCTATATCTGAAAGCTAAAACACACAACCTCCTGCCACAAGAGGTAAACAACGGCAGGGGGAGGTAAGTTGATTACGATATGTCAAAATCGGGGGCCAGTATTTAGCTACGCTCTGCTCGTGCTGAAGGGCAGTTTCTGAAAGTGCGACCATTCGTAGGAAACGTTCTCTCTCATTCACTCTAATTTAACTGCACTTTGGAAACAAGCCCTTAAACTTTGGCAGTTCAAAGACGGTCCTTCGGCACTAGCAAGAGCGCTGTTACAGAGAGGCCCCTGATTTCCATCGCAGTCAACTTACACCCCCCTGCTGTTTTTTACTCTTTGTGCCAGAGGTTGAAAACACAGGTTGCACCACTGTACTGAGGGGAGAGGAAAAGAAACTCGGCGAATGAAGGGATTACTAAACATATTGACCTTTGATTTACCTTTCTCACCTGTTATTGCCTTTCGCACGTTCCATTCAGCCATTTAGGGATGTTTAAAGAATTTATAGTTGTGTCTAAGGGGTTTTTAAAAAATTGCAAATTTTGAGACAGCTGTATCTCATTAGTCCCTTGACGTCGAAATTGGAGGATAAGTTTTTCGGAACTTGCTTGAGTAGATCTTCCCAACGACGTATAGCATGACGTCAAATTCCGACTATGCGAGTTTTACTATAACTATAGTATAATATTTTGCGATGACGATAATCAGCATCTAAACCGAGTATGAAATGGAAACGTAACTAGCTTGGTTCAGTACTCATAACACGGATGAGACTGGTACTTCTGTTATGACACAAAGTGTATAACTGCCACTTTATCGCTACGTGACCCCTACCTTTGGAAGCGGTAGCAGGTTCTGCCAGAGAAGCTAATCCAGTCACAACAACATCCTAGAGTAGGGTTGCTTATCTTTCATTATATCGAAAGCTAATTTGTCCGATCTGGCGACATGACATTATTTTTGCTTCTGCGCATGCGCGAAAAAGTAGGGGTTGAAGGAATATTTAATAACAATCGGATCCCGTAGGATAATTTCCTACCGCGCTCGCCTCAACGTCGAACACTCTTGACAGCTGTAACAAGCAGACTGCGGTCGTATTGCTTACGCATACTCAATACCATCTGTTGCCATTTGTCTGACTCTAATAAAGATCAAAGTATGTTGTCAAAGCAACTAGAAACTTGTTACACGGCTATAAATCGAGATACGAGAAGATATCCCCGTGAGCAATAGACAATGCATTCCACTCGAAGCCGCTACTGTAAGTACGCGGTGAATTGAATTATTCAATCGGTTTCTGTTCAAGTGGGTTGCTATGGGAACTGAGCAGAGATCTATGCTACAACTTGCTGAACACATCATAAGTAGTGGCACAAGCGTCAGTCCTAGGATGCAAAAATCTAAAACCTTGGTGTTTTGCATCGCTTTGATTGGCGCTTCGTATTACATCTCCATGGCTTTGGCCGATTATTTCAACTATGCAACGACAACTTCTCTAGTAGTGGAAACCGAGACACCATCGAGCTATATCGTCATATGTGTGCGCAGCAGTATGGAGTTATCACACACTTTTCCTTTCGCATCGGAAAACGTGAGTAGCTTCTCGGGCAGTTATTCGCAATGTTTGAAAGTCACACTCAAACACGGCGGTGCGCTTGTCTCGCCCGACGTTTTGCGTGATATGAAAGTCTACGCTTTGGAGTCTCCAGTATTCAAGAAATCTGATTTGTCGCGACACTCTTCGATATATGAGTCGTATATTTACATATCAAATAACTATTACGGAATGAATGCTCGTATACATTATAAGAAGGTTCGCCGCAAGCTACTGCCAGCTCCGTACAAAACAGATTGTCACAAATATGACCAGTACGAGTGCATCTACAACTGCACGATCACCGGCCAAGATATTCACTATTGTTTGACACGATGTTCAAAGCAAGCTTGCAATAGTTGGCTGGTTAGCGTTCTGGACCATGTGAGCTTTGCGGCGAGAAGCATTTTACCAGCTATATTCGTCAACCAATTGGATCAAGTGTTGTCGACGACTGTGAATGCAAAACTGGATCTTGGTTTTATTGTCATCAACACATTTGGACTTCTTGGAGCCTTCTTCGGCTTGTCAGTTCTAAGCCTGGCCATGAGTCTTCGGCTCGCACTTACGCCAACAAGACCAGTGGTCGGCAAAGTATTTCAGCTGGTAGTCTACGCAATTGCAATGAGACATTGCTGGAGCATTGCTCACGACCACTTCAAATATCGGTCCACTACCGAAGTATATCAAGGTAGAGAAATGGTAGCGCTGCCAGTGCCCTCGTATTCAGCGTGCATGCTGACTGTTGTGAGCGACGACATACCTTGGGCAAACTTAACTCGAGACCTTCCGCCTCTGGAAGCGTTAGTTCATAATATCGTACTACGTCGAGATACACAGTTTGTACTTCTGAGAGCCAATGCTATAAATGACTACGAACCAGAATTTCTCAACACATACTCGATCCACCATCAGCTCTGTTTCTACTTTCGGCAGCCGAGTAGAATACTCGAGAATGAAAAATCATTCAAGTTCACACCAGGTTTTCCTGAAATATCTTTGTCCTTACAATTCAAGAGACCAACAGCAGTTGTTGTAGCAGTACATGTTGAATCTCAAAACATCATGGGCGACAAGGTCAAGCTCATGACCTATGCCGTCAGCGTTTACCAAAACACTTACACTGAAACACACCTTTTGCCTCATCCTTTTTCAAGCGAGTGCCAGACTTACGGTCAAGGGTTGTTGAGTGATTTTGGATCACGTGACGATTGTGTCAGCGCCTGCGCGCTAAGTAAATTCAAGCTACAGAACCCGGACCAGCATCCGATTGACATTCCGCTTATGAACACTAGCGACACCGCTTACATTAGAGGCGTTGCTGAACCATATCTAGAACTGTGCCGGGAAACAAAATGTCGCTGGAAAGATTGCATTAGAGGAAAGTTTCAGCTATATAAAGTTGAAGAGGCTACGACAGGTATTTCCGCTTTCAGAATCATAGCTCCAAAACATGATGTTTTTCGATTACAAGACGTCGCATTGACAAGCTTGACTGATACTGCACTTTTCTCCATCAGTACTATAGGCTTCTGGGCTGGTTTCAGCATACTGGCAATAATGAAAGTTCTCAAGCCAATCACTAGAAATCTTCTTCCGAATAAACTGGTCAGGAAAGTTTTCAAGAAACTTTGCCTTCTAGCCATCATCATCGGACTAGTATGGAATTTGTTCGCGGCTTGTGAGAAGTATTCCAGATATGAAACTTTCACGGAATTCCTTTCTGAGAATCCTTTAACCATCGAGCCTTTCTCACTGATACTAACTGATCCGAGTTTCAAAACCTGTTTGAGCCAATCTTCAGGCTGTACACCTGAAAAGCTGGCCGGCTTGTTGTCGATCTACAATGAGCGTTCCAGCGATATCGTCAAAGGTCTATGGAGCAGAGAATCACGCTCACTTTCTTGGGTTAAAGACGCCATTCCCTCTAAAAACATCCATCAAGAGAGTTACCTATATGGAGATAGATTTATGACAGGCGATTCCGTTTCCTGGCAAGGTAAACTTGCCAAGTATTTCAAGCCTTATCGCCAGCGGTTCGACGAGTATTTTCAGACTCGAACTGAAATTGAACAATATTGAAAGTGTTTTTGTGGTCAAGGACTTGGACAGCATCACTCCTGATTTGTGCGTCGTTGGAAGTACGTTCATATCCACAGGATTCCACAAAACGTTCAAATACTCCGGCATCAGAGTTTTGGCATTGCCCGCTCCATATCGATTCAATTGCATCGAGTATCAAGTTTACGGTTCAACAAATCAACAGGAATGTTACAACAGCTGTCTGAGCCACTGGACTCACGTTCTATTCAACAAAACCAGCACAACGTTTACACCGCTGCCTTTGGCTGATATTTCGACCGACACAATATCTTTCAATCTCGACATATCAACGAAACAACGCTGCCGTAAGAAGTGCAAGCACGCCGATTGCACTGTTGTCGCGCTATCAACAATGCAAAGCGCGTTCAAGAGACCTGATAATACGACGAGTTTGACAATAAATGCTCAGGTACATGAGACACAAATTCATCATGTACCTAAAATGATGGTGAGTGAGTTTGCCATGTACATTGGCAACACCTTCGGCATATGGTACGGATTGTGTTTCGTGGATATTCTGACGCTAATCAAAATATATGTCACTGCTTTGTTCCCAATGTAAGACTGCGATGTCAAAAGAGAAACGTTTCTAACGCAAAATTCGATTTTTCACGTCCGTGAGACTGATTTCGATCTCGTCTCTCACATTCCATGGATGCGTACACTGTAGTAACTGCTATGTTAACATGTTTTTGAGAGACACAGACAACATTGACTTATTCAACGCGAAGTGTAGCAAGTTAGATTGTAAGCTGCATATTCGAAGCACTAGACAAGGCTCACTCAATATATGGAAATATATGGAACGGCAATGCTACAAGACTAGGGATTTACTTTCGGACTAGAGTGTGAAACGGGCGGCTTTTTTCGCCACCTGGCTTCGCCCCGACCTGTGAAAATTCTAATCGGGTGACCCATAACGACCAATGACGTTATTTACGGCTCTGCGCATGCATCGTTCAGTACAGTGGAAGCTACAGCTTATCCACCTGTGCCAGCTCACCCGCGGGTGGATCGACGGCGAACTGGACACCTTGCAACTGAAAAAATCGAACTTGTCTCCATACAGTGTTTATTTGTCTTACTGGATTTCCCATGTATCTTAATGTTGCTCTTTGCATTCAGTTTAGATTGAGTGCTCGAACAATCAGCATTCGCGGCGTGTGGAATGTTAGCAATTTTAAGCCTTAGAGAGTTATTAGCGCTAGATGTCGCTGACGATCATTACGACAAATGTGTAACAACTCCTTTATAATGGAGTCACTCTTTCAGCTTCCTCTGAACTGACTAGCCATGAAAAATCACTGCCACTGAAGTGTTCTCTGCTAACTTGTGGCGAATTCTCAAATCGAGTGTAACGGAAATTGTGCTTTGTTGCTCAACTATATCTGTAGTTCTCGATTATACCTTAAAACAAAAGGAAGTGAAAAAGTGATCAAAGAAGTATCTTCTTCGTGAAAATTGGTTGAGAGGCTATTTGCGAACATTCTCGGATCTTACTTATCTGCCATGTCACGTATGTCTCTACATTGATTTTAGACGAAATCAGAAATTTCACACATTTAGCGTAAGCACGGTCAATGCCCAAAAACCTTCTTGCTTCTAGCGCTATCTAGCGGCGACGTGCTTCGTCACGAAAAACTGCCCAGAACTTGATGTCTCCCGATACCAAGTCCTGCACGGCATATGACATGAAGGAAAGCGCAATTCGAAGGATTCAGCTTCACTGTCCGTTCATGTACAAGTTATGTCAATTCGATTTGAATGAAACACCAGCTACTCAAAGTTTGAGCAAATTACTTCGATGGCATTTCGTTGCAAACATGCACTTATCGGAGTGGCGCTGCTTTGACGACTTTTTTGCTGAGTACGCCAGAGATTTTTTTTTCAGTAAAAACAAAGGCTACCGTTGCTGCGAATGTTTTGCTTGAAGAATTAAGGAAATTGAACAAAACCAAAGGAAACTCAAGTCGATTTCTCGATGCAATCAAAGCCTCGAGTCCAATATTACCTGAACTGCCGAATGGGTGAATCTATGTTAGAGTGTGTTCCGCATAGCTGTATTCCATTTTTTTGATCGCGTAGTTAGTATGCTGATTACGTTGATTGCCAATCGGTCAGAAAAACGCAATCTGGAAAGTTGTTTCATTTCATTGCAATGTTGTCACTCAGAGAGCGTCTCGTAATATTTTTCCTTGCTCAGGCATATTCCATGAAAGTTGGTCAGAGATGGAGCCTGAAGAATCATCTCAACTTAGAACTGCGCGTTGGATCTTACCAGGTATGTTGCAAACTGAACAGTATTTGACTAATCGATCTCTCAAGTTCACTCGTCCAGATCAGCCTCGGGAAGAAGAGCCTTCATCTGGATTTCTGTCTTCCGTTTTGCAATATGAGAGAAACAACATGCTATACAACTGGAGGTGAGTACAATAGTATAAAGTACTTCCGATTAACAGATTTCTTTGTTCATCAGCGAGAAACTGGTTTTCATGGATGGCAAGATGGGCGAGATGAATGCAAGCGGCCATTTCGACGGAATGCTTGGCTCTCTGCAGCACAACGATGTTGACCTTATATTCCATCTGATCATCCAAGAATTATTTGTTCATGACGTCATCGTTCACGGTCCAGTATTCATGCCGCTGGAGCTAGTGATCACACAGGCAAGGCAAGAGTCGAAGTTCAGAAACATCGACGTAGCTGACAGCCTTGGCATCATGATTGCAACTTCAGCCTGGCAGCTCTTGCCGGGGTTAATAGTAGCCGCGCTCGTTATTTCGTTCAGCCATCTTGCTATTGTTGGCCACAGATATAGGAAGTTCTGGCAATCCGTCTTCATCTCGTTACGTCGATTTTGTCGGAGGTGCTTGTGTTCTATGATGGGACAAGACAATGATACATACGCGATCTCGTCACAACGACTAGCTTGGATATTCGTGAGTGCTTCGTTGTTCGTCACTATCTCTGGCTATGTCTTGAATCAGCTATCAACGGATGCTGTTGTCCTGGTTGAACCTAAGTATGCAGAACGTATCGAAGACCTACTCGGAAACAATGGTACACTGTACGATGTACATATCGACGAAGAGATGTACTTCTATCCCAAGTTAAAGAAGGAAACGCCATCTTCTAATTTAGGCCGTCTCTATAGACAGATTGGAAGACAACAGGTATGTCCAGAGCCCAGAACTTGCAATATGGCACCTCTGGCAGAGATGACGAATTACGTCATCGACTCTGCTATGCGAAGGGATGCTCGCTACATTGCACTCTGGGAGAAGAGATACATTCGGAACCAGCTGAGATGTCTGTATCCCTATTTAAGAAATGCTATGTCTGAGAAGCACATGCGCATAGGCCAGGTGCCGATAGCTGAAGCTCTGGGTATCATTGCACTGAGCAAAGGCTTGCCAGATGCTGTGATAAGGTATCTCTCGATGAGATGGAGCTTCGTGCTGGAATTCGGTCTTCAGGGCAAGCTATATGAAGACTTCACGTTGGCTTTAGCTAAGAACAACTTGCCCGGCTTTCGAGACTGACCAATGGGAATGCTTGGAGAGACCCAACGACGAATCAGAGCCGCCTATGATAGAGTTCTCCATTGGTCAAGCTACGAAGACTTTCATCATTCTATCTCTTTGTTATATTACAGACATCTTTGTGTTATTATCAGAGCTGTTGCGACGACGCTTTTCGAAGCCAGCTGTGAAACGAAGACGCTACCGTAAACCTGAAAACCAACTGTTTTATCAGAGGTGGTGATTAATACGTATCGCACATTTAGTTAATGGCGAATTAAGATCAAGTGAAGGGTGATCAATAAGGCAATCAATCGATCTCTTGATTGTTATTTCAGTGATCAAGATAATTTCATAAAACACAAGGAGCGGAAAAATCACTCTGACACTTACACGAAATCATTCTCACAATCAACCGGCAATTGTGATAATGGTCTCCTCTATAATTCGACAGCTTAAGAGGCACGTTCAGCTTCCTCTCGCTTCCGGATTCGAAGGCACCTTGGACAAGCTTTCTTCTTCCTTGCTCTTTCTCGTCGAACATGCACTTCTTGTGAAAGACCGCCTTGCACGTGTCGCACCTGTAATTAGTGTCCGTGTCAAAGGGATAGATGATGGCTTCGTCGCGACACAGTTCACAGATGAAGCCTTTCTGGGAACAGAGCTGACAGTTGAGCACGTGTTTGCGAGCAAATGCAATGGCTTTCATGATGGAACTGGAAAGCTGGCCGCCATTTAACTGAATCAGGTCTTGGACTGAATAGAGGTGAATGTGTTCGAAGAGGTGTTCTTTGGGCCATAGAATTTTTCGAAGCTCCAGCGTGACCGACTCGGCGCAGGTGAATATGTAGGCGTGTAAGTAGAACAGTTGAGTTCGAAGCTGCAGACAGTTCTGGAGTTCTCGGATGTTCTTGTACAAAATTGGACATGACACCTTGATGTCGAGCAATGGTTCAGTTTCGGTGAGTGACAGAAATATCTTGTTCCTCTTGGCCACTGGGTACTTGCTGAAGTCCCAATTGTGCAAGACACGGGACGGAATGATAACTTCTTCGTCGCCATGACAGTCAGTGCAATAGTGGTAGCCGTCGTACTTGCATATCTTGACTTTCCGTAAATCATGCCGATTGGTCGACCACAAGAGTTGCACTTGTAGTCCTGCTGATCAAGTCCGACTTCATTGCCAAGTTTACAGTATTGCATAAGGAAATTATGTGTTTCCGGTTCCGCATTGTTGAGAACAATGCTCTTTGGTACTACTTCGAAGTCGTCAAGACTCAGTTTCGCTTCGATCTTCGGCTTTGGCTTCGACTGGCGTCTAGGTTCTGAGAACATATTCGACGAGCGGTCCTTCAGAGCTGTCATTCGTGGCATATGTCTAGGACTGTTCAGTTCTCTCAGGTCCGGAGTACTAGACAAAACAACTTCCGTCGAGTAGCTGTTCAGAACTGCTTCATAGCTGGCCTCGAGTTGTCGGTGTGAATCAATGTTTCTTGATCTACTTGGCGGTGACGAACTCCAGCCTTGTTTCCGGATGCTGATGCTGTTTCCGCTAACGGAACTCACGGAAGCTCTTGTTGACTTGTCGTCCGTATATTCACTTAGCTGAGGCGTCGACGCAGTGGGCGGAGTGCCGGTGGGCGTTATCACAATGTCTGGAGTGGGCACGGGATTGGGAATGAATAGTTTCAACTGTCTTTTCTGGCCATCTTCTCGGCTTCTCATGCTCTGATTAGTGTCATTAATCGTCATTTGGTCGAAGGACGGTTCACTACTCACACTCGAAGCCACTGACGCATTCTCCGAATTTGCAGTTAAAACACTTTTCAAAATAGACTTCTCTCGCTGTCTTCTTTTCTGACGAGACTTTTTGATCTCGAGTTTTCTGACTTCGTCAAGCGCATCTACTCCCGGCATAACTGGTTCAGCGACAATCTGGACCACAATTCCAAGTGACTTGAGAGTCTCGACGCTCCAGCTGTTCAATGAGGAACAGTCATAGTTGAGTTGGAATTTCATGGGATCAAGGCCTTCCAGGATGGATTTCAAGAGACCCATGTGCTCACGGTCACGAATGTAAGCTGATGACCTGTAGAAGCCATGTAACAAACTGGTGTCATTTGTCAGCGCTTCAAGGTAACTGGGAAAGAGTCCGTCGTTCAGAGTTTGTCTCAGCCACGCTCGACATCGCCCAGTGTCCGTCGTGATGTTCGACAGCTTCATCAGACTTTCCGACACTTGATTGTGACAAAGGATGAGAATGACAGACCAGTAATCAAGCTGACAATTGACATCATTAGGCGGGCTCTTGGGTCCGAGCACAGCTGTTGTCACGCGACTCAAGCTCAGTTTCTCTTTCAGACCATGCAGTAGCGAAGCTTCAAGGTAGTTACAGAGGTCCACGACGGCCGGTGACGATGTTTCGGCCAAAATTATGGGTATGCCAGGGGCGTGATTCATAAATCCACTGTCAATCACATACTCATGCTGAAGGGCACGAACTGCGCCATTGATTCGAGAGGTCAACTGTGCCTTGATGTGCACCTCTTTGGCAAACTGTTCCACTGAGGAGCCCCGGGAGGCCATTTGCATGAAAGCTTCCATAGTGGAGTCTAAAGAAATCATAAAAAATAACCAATATTAGGAATCAAACAATAGATTTTCTAAATGACATCAAAAAGTGAATTGGATTTCATTGCGAGCATCTCTAACTCCTCAGACAGCTGGTCGCTTCATGCTGCAAATAAACTACTCGCTAGATGGCGCTGGCGTCCGTTGTTTTCGTTCTATTCAGCACGCCTAACTAGAATGTTCAAGTGAAATTTCGGCTATTGTAAATCTAAATTATATAATCATGTTGCGCAGAGATACTTTTATTGCTTCCGGTGATGCCCCCTCATCCAAGGTGGTGGTACCAGAGATCACCAGTGTTGCCACCAAGACTATTCCTGGTCAGTTGGCGGCCGCCAATGCGAACTCAATGTCATGGTCCTGCAATGGCTTGCTTGCCTTTGGCTGTCAGAATCAGGTTGTCATTGCGGACACCAAGGAACCGATGGCCATTGTTCAGACCCTGGACAAGCACAAGTATGTTGTCAGCAAAGTGAAATGGCCGAAAGACAATAGTACGCGACTGGTGTCATGTGACATCAAGAGTAACATTATTATATGGGATGTCATGGAAGGTTCCGTTCTCAATATTATAGATTCGAAAGAATTCAAGAAAGTCATTAACCTTCATTGGGTCCAAAATGAAAAGAACTCAGACAAGAATGGCGCCGAGTCATTGCTGTTGGTTCTTTATTCCTCTAATACGATAGTACTTTTCGACGCCGAGCACGGGGAACCAACATGGCGTAAAACACTGGGCAGTGTTGACTTCACTATCAAAGATCTCGTCCTAGACCCATTCAACAAAGGCCAAGCTACCATCTCGTTGACTTCGTCAAACCCAAACAACTGTTCCTTTGCTACAATGGAAGGCTGCACTTCGAACACTATGGTCATGAAGCGATACCAGTTGTCGGTCAGAAATGAACCCGCTAGCTCGCCAACGAAGAGTCCAAATAACAAAGTGCAACTTCAAGTGAAACTTGTAGCCAGTAGTCTTGCAAAGGAATCCGATGAGGTTTCCAGCTATCTCTTAGAATATCACCAGCTGACCTACAATAAGTCGAGAAGAGATGAAATATTTGTTGCATTCGCTCGCGAAATCGTGGTCATCAACTTGATCAACAGTCAGATCATGACGGTGATAAATACGGAACGAGACAGCACTGGACTCCTGGAGATATTCTCATGTCGTCAACGGAGTGCTTTGATCTCACTTCACGAATCCGGAAACGTTGCCCTGAGATTAATGCAACGGAATGTGCGATATGAAGACCATATCAGTGCTGATATTGCTGACATCAACTACGCAACACTATGTCAATCTGGTGGAATAAGGTTGATGAAACAGAACAAAATTGAAGCATTCGCCGTTTCGCCCATATGTGAGACAAAGATCGCTCTTCTCTTGAACAATGGAAAAATTCTAGTCGAACAAATAATGAGAAAAGGTTCTAAACAAGATGGTATGCTGAAAACTTTGGCCGACATCATTCCGATTGACTTTTATGATGTCAAAAAGTCGGAAGGCAACAAATTGAAAGACCAGTTTCGAATGATGCAATGCCAGATGCTTGGGTCACTAATGCCACCCAGCGTGATTAGAAGCTGTCCACCAATCACGAGATACAACTGGTCATTCCATCGGCCACTCTTGGCTTCCGGTCACGAATCGGGTACCATTCAAATATTCGACGTTGCCACCGGAAGTCTGGAAAAAGAGTTCTCCATCCACTCATCTCCGGTCCGTGGCATTGAGTGGGTCAGTTTGAATGCCTTTCTATCCTTCTCCTATCCCAGTTTACCTCGGAATTTCACCGGTGAGGTCAAGAATGAACTGTTCATCACGGAGATATATTCGGGACGCAGCGAAGCAATCAAGAGTGACAAGAGTCCAAATTCGTCGCCAATCGAATCGGTCAAAGTTTCTCATTTGAAGCAATATTTCATCGTAGCTTTCAAGAGTGAACCGTTCGAAATATGGGACTTGAAGTCTCTCTGTCTCCTTCGAACGATGCCCAAGAAGTTCGCTTCAGTCACCGCCGTTGAATGGAGTCCTCTCTACAACAAGAAGCAAAGTGTGGTCAAGAGTCAAGATGACGACAAAGGTTCAAGAGGCGAAGTGTCTGGCGATGGTCAGTCAAGGGACACTCTGGCGACCAATCAGGTGACCCGGTCGTTGGTGTCAATCAAGGAGAACTTCGTGGTCACCAATGGTCACGGCGAACTGTACCACTTCTCGGTTGAAGGCATGATAACGAAAGAGATATCTTGCATTCCCAGAGACGCGTCTCACGGTTACATCACTTGCATCGCATGGAAAGGTGACCAAGTCATCTTGGGCGACGCTGATGGTAATCTCCATTTTTGGTATCTGAAAAAGAAGCAAAGTTCCACCAAGACATCCCACCGAGGCTGGATCAAGAAGGTTCGCTTTGCTCCCGGCAGGGGGAGCATGAAGTGCATCGTGCTCTACAGCGATGGTGCCGAAATCTGGGATGCCACCGACATGACGGTCTATTCTGAGCTCAAGGTCCCCAGAGACGTGACCTTCAAAGTTGTGGACGTTGACTGGGCCGGCAGTGACCGGCCCATCTTGGCCAACTCTGACGGCTTCGTTCTGGTCACTGACTTGAAGCTGCGTACTTACACGTCTCCGATGCGATTAAACTCAGACAAAGACGTGCCACTGATGAAGATAAATTCTGTCCTTGTTGACCCGAACATTCGAACTAAACTGATCTCGAAATATCTGCATGACGCCGAAAGTACTTCAACTCTGCTTGACCGTTGTCTTCAAGTAGCTAAAATTACTGGCGACAGGAATGCCGTTGATTTCTGGCAGCTTGTCGGCCATCATGTCACTGACGAAGACAAGTATCAGACACTTGATGACAACTATGAACAGTTCTTAAAGAATGACCGTTACCGAGAGATACAGCGCGCACGTGTGGCAACTTTCGAGATGAAGCGGCTCAAGCAGGAACAAAATGAGCTATGTTGTGAATATTACATCTTGTTGCGCAATCATCAGCGTGCCGTTCAGCTTCTACTTGAATCCGATTCCATGGCTCGCGACGCCTACTACAAGAATGCCCTGAAGGCTTGTCTCATAGCTTCGCTTCAAGCCACCGCTCGAGTAGACAACTTGAGCATCGATAGCGAAAGCCTGGACTTTGCCGACAGCTCGGCTCAGCCGGTGGTTAAACTGGTGGCCACCAGTCTAATTGCCAGTGGCGCCGTCGACGAGGGTGTGCAGTTGCTGTATCTCATCGGCAAGGTTCAAGATGCCTGTAGATACCTGCAAAGCAATGGCCGCTGGGACAAGTCGGTCTGGGTTGCTAAGGTGAGCTTTGCTGATCGTAGTTCTATATTCTGATGAATTGTTCTGTAGACCTTCTTGACGGACGAGGAGAGCCAAGAAACTGTTCGCAAATGGCTGGACCATCTCTTGCTGAACAATCATCGTGATAATGAACTGTTCATCCTACTGTCCACTCGAAACTTTGAAAAAGTACTTGAAACGCTGACCAATCGCCAGGAACTCCAGGTGGCAGCACTGTTTGCCGATCTCTGTTCAGAGCACCAAGTCTTACCTGCGGAAGCTAAAGTCACCGTTGACTTTGTCTACTTGAAGTATGCCCAGTGGCTTCTAGAATATGACCTTGAAGACGTTGCTCAACAATATAAGGACAAAGTTTCGCAGGAATGAGCTTGGCTTCCCTCTTATAGATGTTTAACGAATATAAATTATTTTATCGAGCCATGAAATATTACTGATTACACCGCACAGGAGAATTTTTGTCATGGCGTTTTCTCAACAGCCAAAAATCAATTGCGCATTTCCGAATATGCGACACGTTTTGCTATTTGGGCTTGAATCATGTAGGCTTGAGAGGCTGACTAAGGTGAAGGTAAGGCGAGAGCTCGGCAGTACTAGAGGCCGGCGCAGGCCAGGCAGTATCGGTCGGGCTGAGCGGCACGACCCTCAGCCAGCGGGTCAGGTGTTTACATATCTCGTACAGATGGGACTGGGAGTCGTGGGTAAGTAACACCGACCCCTGTCTCTCCCGCCAACGGCCCCTGTTTCACCGAGAATCCGACATTTTAGCTCACGGCGAGGGGACACTTCGCGAATCGATTTCCGCAAATTATTATTGATGAAAGTAATTAGTCACCACTGACATCTTTCGTATCTGAACCGTTACATCGAAGTGTCCTTTTTAATGACTTTTCACATTAGGTCTCAAAAAGAAGTGTACAGTGCTGTACGAAACTGTTTTTCAATTGTTTTGCTCATTTTCCAAGTGGAATAATAAAAATCTAGCAATATTCGATAAAAACATACGTCGAAATGTCAAGCAAGTGGTGCTGACTTCGCTTTCGACAAGAGGTCTAGTGTTTTTCGATTCATGCTAAGAATTTAACTAAAATTCTGTTCAAATGAATGTTTGGCGTGTATCTGCAGCTACACTGAGTTTTGTTCTATTTGGAACATGCCTCACCACTAGCGTGGGTGAAAGATACCAGCTGTCCGATTACATGGGCTACAAGCTGAGACTTGCTTCAGCCAAGGTATGCATGTAATAAGCTATCAACTCAGATTTTCTATGATATCTATATTAGCTTTCCAGAGTTGGTCAGCCAATAGACGATGAACCAGCTTACACTGCGCTATCGTCCGTTTTTCAGCTCAACAGAAACCGCTATCTTTACAACTGGAGGTAAAACGTTGTCAAATCTGAATCCGATCTGATGACAATATTCACGCAGCTATGAATTTCATTTCGTTCGACCGACTAACGAGACGAAAGACGTTGCAAACATTGACGACATGATTACTGTTTTGCAGAACAATCGTTCGGATGTATTGTATAGAATGATAATCCAAGAATTCTTCGACACTGATGCCATCTCCTATGGCGCAATTTTGGGTGGCTCAGATCTAGTGACAATTCAAGTCTTGCAACAATCGGCCAATAGCAGTATCGACTTCACCGCCAGCCTTGGTTACATGACGTTTCTGGCCACTCGTCAACTTTCGATTGGTTTTATCGTCGCTGTCGTCTTTCTTGTTTGCAGTCAAACTGTCAATCGACTTGGCAAAGTGCAATTAAAAGCTGTGTTCACAATACTGTTCAACTATGTCGGAAAGTGCTTCAAGACGCTTGTCCGTCAAAGCTATTCGGAATACGCTTCATGGTCTGAAAGAATCGCTTGGACCTCGGTAGCCATTGCTCTCTTCGTCGCCATCTTTGGTTTCGCACTCAACGAACTTTCCACTGACGCTGTAGTGGTGGCTCAACCAAGGTATGCCGAGACTGTTGGTGATCTACTCTCCAATTCACAAGCTTATGACCTGCACATGATCCAAGGATTGTACTTTCTCACAAGACTATCGCTAGAGCGTCCGTCTACCGAACTCGGTCGCATTTATCACAGACTAGTTAGTGGTCAGTCATGTCCACAGCCAAGGACTTGCCCGCTCGGAAAATTTGTAGACAAAGGAGAATATTTCATTGAATCGGTCAAAACGAGAGATTGTCGCTTCGTGTTGCTCATCGACAAGGCTACAGCTGTGTGGGCACAAAGGTGTTTGTTTGCAACTTTCGACCCCGAAATTTCAGAAAACGTCTATTTGACACAAAAACCTCTATCCAAAGCCATTGGCGTGATACCCTTTAGACGGAACCTGCCTTGGGCTATGCACAGGTATCTTGCTATGAAAGTCACTTTCATTTTGGAATCCGGTATGACCACCCGTTTTGGTGAAGACCTCTACTCAACTGCAGCCAAGAACCAAATGCCGCTATATAGAGATAACTGGAAATGTGTTGACATACAGCGAAACGAGAACGATCACGTGATTTCTTCGGTCACGTTAGCCAAGCTGAGAAGTGCTGCGATATGCGCTTCGCTCGCCATTGGGCTCGGCATTGTGACCTTGGTCTGCGAAGTCACACTGAAGATTCGCTCTTTGAAATACGAGTTGATATCCAAGCCGAATCCATGTAGAATAGAACGATTGATCATAGCGAGGGCATGGCGGGAGAGATTGAAACCTTAATGCTTTGTATTTCTTATTTCTAAGTGTCAGTTTAAGAACGCATATCATATCTACGAGGTTTTCATCAACGAAGAGCTGCGAGCGCTACAATATTTTTCCTTTAAGTTGTAAATGGTTCTGCTCTTAAAAGACCAGTGTTAAGAGAGTTTCGGCGCGTTTGTTGAATGTGGTAAAGGAAACACAAAACAAACAGGGAAGACGAAAGCTGTTGCTAACTTTGTCGATACGATTGCGGTTTCGCAGCAGAACCACTATGAGCGTATTGTACAGGAATTCTTCGAAACTGACACTGTCTCCCGTGGAGCAGTTTTGAGAAGCTTGGATCTAGTGAAGATTCAAGTCTTGCAACAATCGGCGAACCGCAGCGTAGAGAGCATTCACGGCCATTGTCAGATTTCGATCGATTTGTTGGTCGCTGTCGGCTTTTTTATTTTTAGTCAAGCTGTCAATAGACTTGGGAACCTAAGGTTCAAGCCCACACTGAAACTATCTCTCAGATACGCTGGAGATTTCTTCAAGGCCGTTTTGCGTCAACATAGCTCTGACTACTACTACTAGAAACGGTTGAACCCGTCTTAGGCTATATCAACGTACGTAGTAGGGTTGCTTGTTCTTCGGTTGTTGGATAAATTTATTCATAAATTGAATCTGAAAAATATTATGATGACCGGACTGTTCTATTTAGGTCAGATCGTTCAAAACACGGGTTTGTACGCAAGGGAATGTACGTACTTCTAACTATCCTATTGATCAAAGATCAGGAGTGACCTGACATTCTTAAGTTAAGAATCTTAACCAACGTATCTGGAATTTTAATATTTCTTGAAATGACTTTTTTGCTATGTATTTGTCACTTCCAAAAGCAGCGAGAAAAGCTGTTTTCCAGCTTTCCTGTTTTCTAGCGCAATGAAATCGTCAACATTAGTCGAAGGTCGATAAACACATTCGGTAATATTGATTTCAAATTATGCATCAGCGATGCATTGAAAAAGAATAACTGTAGTGGAACAGACTTCTCTCTAATGGAAGGTCAAGTTTTACACTGCCTAATATTTTTAAGTGCCCTATGTGCCTGCCAGCCCACAAAGGTGGGCTATAGGTACCGTCTATCTGATCACATGGGCTACAAACTAAGACTGGCGTCAACAAAAGTATGTGACAAATGTCAATCTGAAGTTGACCATATTTGCATGATATCTGCTGTGTAGTTTACCAGACCTGATCAGCCCATGGAAGAAGAACCAGCATATGGTAAATTAAAGTCCATCTTGCAGTTTGACAGAAATCACCATCTTTACAACTGGAGGTAACCGACTGAGAAGTGTAGTACTATTGAGAACTGTTTTTCTTATAGCTATGAATTCTATTTCGTGGAAAGCCCGCCTGAACACGAAGACGATCTCGTGAGCGTAACTGACACAACTGAAGTTCTCGAACGAAATACTTCGGATGTCCTCTACAAAATGATAATCCAAGAATATTTCGACTCGGAAATCATCTCTCATGGACCAGTAGTGATGGCCTTGGATCTGGTGATTGTTCAGGCGGTGCAGAAATCTGAGAATCGTAGTGTCGACTTTTCAGCTAGTCTTGGATATGTGACTGTCTTGGCAACTCGTCAGCTTTCATTCGGCTTAATCGTTACTGTCATATTTCTCAGTTGCAGCCAAGCTGTTCATGAGCTTGGCAACGACAAGGTCAAGCCTATTCTGAAAGTATTGCTCGACTACTGTGCGAACTGCTTCAAAACAGTTCTTCTCCAAGACGTTTCGAGATATAGGATATGGTCTCAGCGTGTCGCTTGGATCTCAGTGGCGATATCATTGTTTATCGCCATCTATGGCTTCACTCTCAATGTACTTTCAACTGAGGCCGTCGTCGTGGCTCCGCCTACATATGCCGAGACTGCGGAAGATCTGCTCGATCATTTAACAGATTACGACTTGCACATGACTCATGGCTTGTATTTCATCGCTCGATTGTCCATTGAGCCTCGATCAACTGAGCTGGGTCGTATCTACTTTCACATGAAGAATGATCAAAAATGCCCAGCGCCAAGGACGTGCTCATTAGGATCTATTGTCGGAAAGAAAGAATATTTTGCCGAAAGTTTGGAACACAGAGATCGTAGGTTGGCATTGCTCATCGACAGGGCTACAGCTTCTTGGGCACAAAGGTGCCTAATTCCCATTTTCGACCGTGAAATGTCAGAGCGCATATATTTGAGCCGGCTACCCATCGCCCAGACCATGGGTGTCATAGCTTTTAGACCTGGCCTACATTGGGTCATACGTGGATATGTTTCGCTTAAGCTAAGTTTCATTCTAGAGTCTGGCTTATCAGACAGATTCACTGAAGATTTTCTGTCAACCATCATTAAGAATCAATTGCAAGGCGTTGAGGAAGACAGTTGGAATTGTCTCAATAGACCGCGAGATAAGAATGAACACGTGGTCGGTTCCGTGACTGTTGACAAACTGAAGAGCGCTGTCGTGGGGTTTTGTCTCGTTATCGCTATGAGTTTCATCACTTTGATCGGCGAGATGGCGCTCAAGATTAGAAGGTCTTCCGGACCTGATATGGTTTTCACGTTGACATCATACAATATTAGAAAACGGGCACCAAGAGTGATATATATATCCGGGAGTGCAAATCTCGGATTTCGAAAAAATGAAAATAAGCAACCCTTCCTTGAAAATTGCGAGAGCTCGCTTCGCCGAGCAATCAGAATAGCAGTTCTCTTGGCTCTTGATTCACTTCTCTGATAATTATCCGTCAGAATCGAGAGCTTACAGGAAACTGTTCCCTTTGACTTTCAAGATGAGATAAAGCCCAAGCTGTAGTTGTAAGTTTTCAAAGAACGAGACTGCCGAATAATTGTCGACAAGGCCACAGAATCGATTCTAGACGAGTCAATTCTACTCAACTTGAAATTCATCTCTGCTCCATACAGTTGGTCCCGCTTTTTTACAGATATCCTAGCTGGGAGTCTTTGGTGAAGTAACAATGACCCCTGTCTCTCCGGCCAGAGGCACAAGTTTTACCATCGCCAATCGATCCCTGCTAATATGTTAGCGATGATATTGATCAATCACCACTGACAAGCTCTGTATTTGAAACATCACATTGAAGTGTACTAGTTAGATGCCTTTTTCACATATGGTCTCATAAACAAGTGTACACTGTTGTACAAAACTTTTCCTCTTTTTTTTGCTCATTTTCCAACTGGAATAATACAAATTGTCAATGTTCGATAAACACTTACGTCGAAATGTCAAGCAACTGGTGCGGATCTCTCTCGGAAACAGACCAGATTACAATTTGAGTCAAATGTATGTTCTCAACTCAAATGTGTCAAAAAATATGTCAGTAGTTTTGACCAAAACTCTATCGTTTTTAGCTAGAATCAACCACAGTATGCGGTCAGTGTATGAGTTGAATACCTCAGATGAACAGGTTTATCGGTTCCAAGATGACTGATAATAAAGTGGTTTCTGTGGGTGCTCAAACTCCAGGTTCGTATGCAAAGGTCAAGCAGAATGTCTCGTTTTTCCCTCATAATTATCCAACAATATTCTTATTCTGAACGTTCTTCTTTTCGGCCAGTTGTCATGACCTTGTGAGTTGCCGCTAATGATGAAGGTTAGTTACCTCAGAATTGTTCAATGCATATCTCCTCTAACAGTTCTTAATGATTCTAATGAGAAAGAAACAGTGTTGGGAACCATTCGGCATGTTTTTCAGTATGGAAAACAAAACTTCCCAACAAAAGTTCGAAAAACACACTCAGCCAACACGTTTCGCGAGCAGAATTGATCGTATATCGTACTATATGTTGAACAAGCCTTGGCAGCTATGAGTGTTCAGGGCTTTTGTGTAGGAATACTGAGTCTTGCTGTAATCGGAACATGTCACACCGGTAAAGTGGGTGATAGATTTCATCTTTCGAATTCAATGGGCTTCAAACTGCGACTTGCTTCTACTCAGGTATTCATGACTTGCCGATGATCTTGGTGGCCTTGTTTACACTGGCGAGCGAATCGTACCGAAGAGTCGACGCAATCTCAGATACGGTAAGAGATCTGGACGAAAAGTTGGCAGGACAAGAAGAAGAAGAAATCGCATTTAAGCTTTCAAGAGTGCAAACACGTTGGTCATCCAATCTGTCAACCTTCCTCAGCTTCAGCAACACAACGGGCTACTCGAAACTGTGGTTTACTCGAGACTATGGAGTTTGGGTTGATAGCGCCTACATTTTAGTCTAGTTTAATCGACAATCAGTACCACTAAAAGCGGATGAACCCGTTGTAGGCTATATGAATTAGAGGGTGAATCCGTTTGTGCAGACTTCGGGCCCGCTAAAGCTTTCACTGTACTAAATGGCGCATGCGCATGACGAGAAGTGCCGTACACCCGATTGAAAAACGAGGGTGCGGGCCCGTTTCACCCTTTAATATGAATGTACGTAGTTCATCGCATCATTCATAATACTCACCTGAAATAGTTTAGTCAAGAATAGCATGTTCTGCCCTTCGGTACTGTGTTTTGTAGCGACATATTATTCTGCTACAGAGGGCGATATTTATCCCGTCGTATGTAAACTTTCCTTCTTTAATAGCTACTTTTGCCATAGCTGTTAAAATCAAATAGCCCTTCTGCGTAGTTCTAACTATCTTATCGATCAAAGATCTGGACTGACCTATATATATTCTTCCCTACTTATCTCAAAATAAGTTTTAATATTTCGTGAAATGGCTTTTGTTTGCTATGTATTTTTCACTTCAGCTAGAATTGAGACAAAGCTGTTTTCCCAACTTTCCTGTTTTCTACTGCAATCAAATCGCTAATATTACTCGACGGTCGAAAAACACATCCTGCAATATTGATTTCGAATTTCGCATTAGGCATACAGTAAAAACCGAAGAGTCGCAAATTCAACTGGCATATAACAGAACTCTTTCAAATGGAAAGTCAAGTTTTACACTCCTTAATATTTCTAAGTACAATTCTATGTATATGCCAGCCCCACAAAAGTCGGCTATAGATACTCTCTATCCGATCACATGGGCTACAGACTACGACTAGCGTCAAGCAAAGTATGTAACAAATGTCATTCTGAACCTGAACATATTTGTCTGATACCTACTCTGAAGTTTGCTATAGAGGATGAATCGGGTCGGGCACACTTCGGGCCCCGTTCCGCCCGCCCGATCCACCCGCGGGCGGGCGGGCACGGGTGGAGTTGTCGTGCCTTCCACTCTACTAACTTGCGCATGCGCAGTAGCAGAAGTGACATCATCGGGCGGGTCGGGCCGCCCGATTGAAATTCTCACGGGTGCGGGCGGGTCGGGTTGCGAAAAAGCCGCCCGTTTCACCCTCTAGTTTGCTAGAGAAGACCAGCCAATAGAAGACGAGCCAGCATATGGTAAATTAAAGTCCATCCTGCAGTTTGACCGAAATCGCCATCTTTACAACTGGAGGTAACAGATTGAAAAGCGTAATACTATTGAGAACTCGTATTCTTATAGCTATGAATTCAATTTCGTGAAAAGCCCGCCTGAGCGCGCAGAATATCTCGTTAGCGTAACTGACACACTGAAGTTCTCGAACGTAATAGTTCGGATGTCCTCTACAAAATGATAATCCAAGAATATTTCGACTCGGAAATCATCTCTCACGGACCAGTAGTGATGGCCTTGGATCTGGTGATTGTTCAGGCTGTGCAAAAATCTGAGAGTCGCAGTGTAGACTTTTCGGCTAGTCTTGGATATATGACTGTCTTGGCAACCCGTCAGCTTTCAATTGGCTTGATAGTTACTGTCATATTTCTCAGTTGTAGCCAAGCTGTGAATGAACTTGGCAAAGACAAGGTCAAACCTATTCTGAAAGTCTCGCTCAACTATTGTGCGAACTGCTTCAACACAGTTCTTCTCCAAGACCGTGCGAGATATAGGATATGGTACTCAGCGTGTGCTTTGACCTCAGTTGCGATATCCTGTTCAAATGCAATCATAATGCTATCACTCCCCCCCCCTCAAGTACTTTCCAACTGACGTGTCTGTTGACATCTTCCGCCTAAATATGCCGAGACTGCGGAAGATCGCTCGACCGTTTAACAGATTACGACCTTGCACATACTCATGGCTTGTAATTTCATCGCACGATTGTCCTTGAGCCTCGATCAACTAACCGGGTCGTACTACTATCAA